>PVLA01008716.1:0-84938 GCA_004027455.1 Hydrochoerus hydrochaeris
GGAGTGGCCGGCAGCTACAGTGACCTTGTCAGGTCAACAGCAACTGCTTCACTGTTGATACCGAACCCCTATGTAGTAGCTCCACAACAGCCAAGAAATACACAGGAAACAGAATTATGTAGATCTAGCTTGAGTTATCTAAGCTGTCACATAGGAGGCTGCTTCAGTACTTACCCTGTCAACTATACATTCATGCAAAATTTTAATTTCCAAATAAATACAATGAAGTTGTCTATCTGCTGAAAGTAAATATATACTATCTCATCAGAATAAAACAATTTTATTCTTTTGGCCATCTTTCAGTGGTGCTCTTTTTTCTATCCCAGTCATATTTTTTTCTGGATAACCTGTAGCTTAAAATGCTTTTGTTATTTCTGATATTGTTTTTGGGCAGGGTCTCATTATGTAACGCAGACTCTCTTAAAAGTAATCTTTTCATCTTAGCTTCCTAAATTCTGGGATTACAGACATGCACTGTCATTCCTGGCTGGGGGCTTTAACAGTTAAATAAAGTTTGACTGTTATTAACTATTTTATAGTAGCAAGGAAATGAAATAGGAAAGTTAAACGAAAACATTAATGTATGCACATATATAATGATGAAGAATATTTGTCATATCATAGTTCTCATTTCTGCAACTCATCACATTGTCATTGCAAATTTTTGGAGGTTAGAGTTAATTTTCTGTCTCCATCATCAGAACATAGGAGCTGTGAAAGAAGGGGCTCTGTGTGAATTGTGTATTTCTCCATTGTCAGTGCTCAGCACAATGACAAACCTAGAGAAGACACTTAGTGTTTAATTAAAATTAAATGACTACATGTACACATGCCTAGATATCTCTATGTATTTTCATAAGAACATCATCCAGATTGAATGTTTCCTGATGAAAGTTTACCTATTATCCAGATATAATATCATAGATTATGCCCCTTTATTTGCTCTGACAAATATCGACCTCCTTTTGTTCCTTTGTGCCAATTTAGTCTCTAGCTATAACCACTTGGAGTTTTGTTACATAAAATTGTGTTACTTTGGTCTAAATTCCATTTTATGAATATTTTTCTTTTTTCCTTGGACCTACACTATAAAAGACTCCACAGGTATTATTATTATTATTATTTTAATTTACTATTAAGGAAAGTGAGATTCAGAAAAGATGTGTATTGTGACTTTGGTGTTTGAAAGAACTCAAATTGATTATCTTCATACATGCTATTCTATCACTACTGCATACCACTTTTGCAAAAGTGTTCAGTAATGGGCAAAACGTGCATAATATGCTAATAGAAACACAAATGAATTTTCTCTTCTTGTAGCTGTGTGGTTTTGAAACCACATAATATTGCTGAAAGGACAAACTAAATGAAAATTTCTCTGCTTTAGTTCAGTCTTATGATGTGGATAGAGGCACCTGAAAATTACAGGTATTGATAGTTAATAAAAATATTTCTAGACAATTGCCATGGTCTGTTTTTAGCCTTGTAAACTCTTTTTTATTCTTTTCCTGTGTAAGATTCAGCTGTTCTCTTGCCTGCAGTGTTACAGATTCTATTCCCTATTTGAACCATTGCCTTATGGCCTATCTCTCTCATCTCTGCAGTTTGGAAAACTGAAAGTGGCATCTTATTTTTTTACTCAAGAACTTTATTCATCATTTTGAAGTACCAATGACATTTATTGATCACTACCCTGAAAAAAATGTCCACATGCTTTTGGTTTGCCAGACTTTTACCCAAAGCAAATATTCAATAAGCAAAGATATTTTTAAAATGTCAACAGTCTGTTAATTAGTGAACATTCTTTGTCAAGAAAGCGATGTTTCAGATTCTTTTGAGTATGCAGTTATACATTAATAGATTCTATTTCTTGCTACACTTAAGAAGCAAAAGTTTCTGTACTTTAAAATTACAATAGGTAGAATGTAAACACCAACTTCAGATTATTGTGTAGAGGCAAGTCATTATCGCATTAAATCTGTTCCTCATTATAAAGTGAGTATCTATTACCTGAGTAAATACTTTCAACATCGTTTTCCATGTCATTTAAGTAATGCCCCTGCCTTGAACAAGGACACACAACACACATCATTAACAGATTATTCAAAGGAACTCAAAAAGAAAACAATAAGGAAGTTGGAGTTGATTCATAGATGAATGATGATTTTTTTCACCCTTAAATTTCATTTCCATCTCTACAAGTTTCTTCATTGACTTTGGCTTCATAGATTTTCATATTTCCAAAATTAGAGGAATTTTTTCCTTTTTCCTTGTTGAACATTAAGAAGCAAAGTGATCACGAAATAGATAAAGTGATCAAGAAACAGATAAACATAGTTGACTACCGAATGCTGCTGAGTAATAAATCAGTATTAAAGAAGTGTTCTTTCCCATGACAGAATTCAGGAAGGGATATAAAATCTTGACTGTAACCCTATCCTTTGTCATGCTCAGCTAATAAACTTTACCTTTGTGGATTGAGCTTTTGTTAATCAGTAAAATCATCCCAATGTATTTTCTCTTACATGGATAATTTCTTCATTTAAGGCTCTTATTTTATGTAATATATGAATACTCTGTGTGAACTTTCTCCAACTCTGACTTTTAACATCAGTGTTTCTCAGAAAGATCTTCCAGAAAAATCTAGTGGTACATTCCTGCTAAATAGAACCAACATTTCTGAGCATTATTTATAAATTAAATACAAGACTGAAAAGTATAGAGAAAAAGGCAGATTAGCTAAGAGCAATGGATCTCAAAAAGTGACATTGTCCTGAGTTTATTATATTTTCCTTTTGCCTCATATATCTTACATTTGGAGTTAAAAAAGTGGAAACTCTTAGAAATACCAAAAGGATAAAGAAAAAGAAACTCTCTCTAATCAAAAGACCAGGACAGGGGCAAATTATCAAGAGGAAACATTTAAGATAACATCTGCATCATTATGACCAAACATCACAAATAAAACTGGGGCCCACCCCTAGCTCTGTTAACAAAGGTTCAATGGGAAGCTAGGTCTTCCTCATTGTTAGTAAGTAAAGAGGCTCCTCAATACTCCGACTCATGGGATGTCTGACTAGATTGAGTAGGAAGTTAAAATTTGAATTCTTGCTCAGGTGAATGAGTTGCCTTTGCATACCCAGTGGTGTCAGTGAAGACATTTTGGGAAGCTTGGTGTCATGGTTTATATCCCTGGCCCCCAAGCCTCATGAATTATGGACTGACCAAATATAGCATTTGTGATTGGTTCATTGTCTAGTGCTTGAATTGGTGGTGTGAGTGCTATACCTGCCTAGGGGTGGAGCCAGCATACCATGTAATGGCGGGAAGAAGGTATATATATATATATATATCTCTCTCTCTCTCCCTCTCTCTCACTGGTTCGCGCCTTGCTGTTTGCGGCCAGCTATGAATGGCAGCCTGCCATGCCATGCTGCTGCTTGGAGCCTACTGATTATGGACTGAAACCTCTATGAACTGTAAGAAGTAGACTTTTCCTTCTCTAACTTTGGGTGTCAAGTAATTTGTCTCACTGACAAGTAAAAGGTAACTAAGACACTTAGCTTTCACCTTCACCTACCGGTAAAGAGAAACCACTCCATGTTCTTCCTTATCATGTGTGGAGAAGCCTAGAGCAGAGTCAGGACTTTCACCATTGCCCACATTCCTTTCCTGTATTGTCAGTGGAGGACACACAGGGAGTAATAACAAAGCATAGCAGATGCCTAGTGGAGAACCTGATCTCCTGTACCAACCATATACTAACAGCATAAAGCAGCCCCTCTTTCCTTTGTCCTTAAATGAAAGATCAGTAGGGAATCTGAACAGTTATCTTTAAAATTTTACCTCCCTCTGTGGTTATCATTGAATATGGTTCCACAAACAGTTACAAACATATTAGAAGATGAAAATGACAAGCCTCAGCGTAGAAAAAGAAAATGAGAAAGTTTAATACTGGAAAATACTAAAACCACAATTAAGGAAATATCAATGGACAGACACAATAAAAGAATGACAAAGATAGTCGGAACAGTCAGTGACCTGGATTACAGTTTAAAAAAGAAGATAAATAAGGTAAGACTAAGAAGTATATGCAATGAATTGATAACTAAAAATTCCCCAAATGTGAGAAAATATATATACTTAAAGATTCAAGAAGACCAACAAACCCCAAATGGTGTAAACTCAGAGAAATTCACACCAAGAAACAAAACAGCCAAACTTTTGAAAACTAAAGTGGTACCAGTCTTAAAAGCCCTTAGGAAAAATGATATCTTACCTATAAAAGAAAAATAATGGGAATGATATTAAAGAAAAGCAATGGGAATGATATTAACTTGATTATCAGAAATCAGTGGTACAATGGATTTTTAATATGAAAAGAAAAAACTATCAACTCCATTCTATGTGCTATGAATATCTAAATCAAAAATTAAATTTAAAGAATTATATTCTATAATAAAGAGAAATTTATAAAATATATAGCTAGAAAGTGTAGCCTAGAAGAATGGCTAAAGTAAATTCTCTATTCATTGGTTTAGGTTGTCATAACAAAGTACTGTAATTTGGGTAACACACAGAAAACAGCATTTTCATCTAATCCTGCAGATCAGAAGTCTGAAATCAAGATGGCAGTATGATTAGTGTGTGGTAATGTTTATTTTTTCCTGGATTATAGGCAGGTACCAATTTGCTGTTTAAGTGCTGGGAAGAATAAGGGAGAGGGAAAGAGAGAGAGAAAAAGAGAGAGACAGAGAGAAGAGAGAGACAGTGAGAGAGCAAGCTTGCTCTTGCATCTCATTTTAAGAACACTAATCTCATTGTATGGAGGCCCCACTCCTATAATCTTATTTAACCTTAATTATCAATTATAGGGCTTATCTACAAATAAGTTGTTTGGGTTTAATATATGAATCTGAACATTTTCTTAAAAAAAAGGATATAAGAAAGAATCTTGGAATACCAAGAAGAAAGGAAAAACATGGAACAAGCAAAAACATGATTAAATAAAGACATTTTTATCTCTTCTTGTGTATTCTAAGTCATAACTGACAGTTCAGGTAAAAACAACACTAATGCAGTTCTCAATGTATAGAAAATATTTAAAATTAATTTTATTATAATTGGGACAATGAAAAGGGCTGTGAAGTGAGGTAAATTTTTAATCTTCACTTGAACTAGAAAATGGCATCATCAGCTGGGTGCCATGGTGCACGCCTGTAATTCCAGCACTCGGGAGGTTGACACAGGAGTATCATTGTAAGTTTGAGACCAGCCTGGGCTATGAGCTCCAGGTCAACCTGAACCCTGTATCAAAAAGAAAAAAAAGAAGAAAGAATAAGAAAGAAAGAAAGAAAGAAAGAAAGAAAGAAAGAAAGAAAGAAAGAAAGAAAGAAAGAAAGAAAATGGCATCATCAATGGTTTCTGATAAGCCATGTTGGTATAGTCACATTACCTGAGAGTGGGAATAAATTGTGATAAACAGGCTATGGGGAAATTTTATCACTGTGTGAACATTATAGAGCTTACTTATGAAAAATAACATGTCTATGATATCAGTAGGTAATATCATGTGAGACCATTGTCATAAAGAAGATCCACTGTTGGATACATCATGATGTGGTATAAACCACACCATGCCTTGAGCAACCACTAAAATATGGACATACTGAAAATCATGATTCATAAATTAAAATAAAATTCCAAATAATTCACATTCCTTATAGAAAGATATGAAAAAACAGATACACCAGATAGAACAACAGAAAACAAAATACTACTTAGATAATAGATTTAAGTTATAATTCACTATATGAAATGTAAATGATCTAAATAAAAGGCAATAATTCATAGAGTGAATTATAAAATAGGTCATGCACTGTCTATAAAAACCACTTATAATATAGATGGTTACTGTATAAGCATGGAAGACGTGTCATTTAAGTATCAATAAAAAATAATTGATTGTTTTATCAAATAAAGTAGAATTTGGAATAAGAAAATTATAAAAACAGAAAAGGGCATTGTATAATGATAAAAGGTTAATACATAAAGGAAATATATCCATCAAAGTGTGTACACAGCAAATAACTGAGACAAAATATGCAAAAGTTAAGATTGGGTTGAAAAAATAAATAGACAAATTTCAAACTAAAAAGACAAATTTCTAACAAAATTTTATTTTGTTAGAGATTTCAACAGTTGATAATTGTTGTAGAAAATCCACAGACATGTAGAAGCCAGCTACCACTACCTAAAAAAGAGTTTTAGTACACTTTATTCCATAGCAGCAAAATAAATAATTTTTGTAAGCATTCATGGAACAGACCAAGGTAGCTCACATTCTGGACCACAAAGAAAGCCTAGACACATTTAAAACAATTAAAATCACATAGTTCACACTGTGTTTCCTAATCACAGTGGAATCAAGGCTGAAAGCTTATATGACCATGTATTTTGAAGTTAAACAGCATATTTCCAAGTAATCTATGGGTTAAATGGAAAAGCTTTATGGAAAATATAACATACATTAAATAGAGTGAAAATCAAATTATAACACATAAAATGCTGTGCAGCATAGGTAAGTTATTACAAAGATAAACATTATAGAAGTAAATATGTAAAAAAAAATGAAATTACCAAAATAGAAACTTAACTGGGCATCTTAAGAACATAAGAATGGAGAAAGAAGACAATAATTAATGCAAGAGTATAAATCAATTAATTTGAAAAGAGAAAAACAATAGACAGAAACCAAAGAAACAAAAAATTTTCCTGGAAAATCAAGAAGAAAAAAATATTATGACTGATGAAAAGGAAGACAAAAAAGATCAACTTGCAGATTGAAAAAAATATTACTACAGATTTTTTGGGTCTCAAAAGGATAATAAAAGAAATACTACCAAGAACTCTTTATATGCATGTTTGTTAAATTAGACTTTATCAAAAAATTTTGCGAAAAATGTACTTTAGCAGCTCACCCAATATGTACTAAATAACGAGTGGTTTTGTAATTATACAATAAATAAAGTTACAGCTAAATCAGATTTGTGCAACTTGTCAGGAAGAAATTTCCAGACACAGATGGTTACCCAGATAATTGTACTAAATGCTTGAAGAAATATGAAGTTTACATACTCTCTTCCAGAAAGAAAGGAAACTTTGCCAGTTCATTTTATGAAGATTTTATTACCCCAATGCAAAAAAAATATGCAAAAAGAGTACAAAAGAAAAAGCTACAGACTAGTATCATGAACACTGATGCAAACATCCTTATAAAAATAGCATTAAATAGACCAGCAATAAAAGAAAACAATTATATACAATGACTGAGTGAGGTTTAGTTTAGTGGTATGTGGCCTGTTTGAACTATGAAAATCACCAATATAATATGCTGCTTTGATACTAGGAAGGAGAAAGATCACAATATCATGCATTTAATTTAGTCAAAGCATTTGACAAAATTCAACACTCATTTATGATAATAAATTTCAGAAAAAAATAGAAGAGAAAATATTCAACATTCTGAAGAATATAAATAATCTACATATAACATATCTAACAGTAAAGTACTATGTGCTTCATTCATGAAATCAAGATCTAGGCAAAGATGTTCATTTTTGTCACAGTATAGCAAGCAAAGGGAAAAAATGGTTTGGGGATAAGAAAAGAAGAAATTACTCAGCTCCTTTATGAAAATGTCATAACTATCTACATAGAAAACTGAAACAACTCCCAAAACTTGTAGAACTAAAAAAAATGAGTTCATAAAAGTCAGAGGATACAAACATTTTCTGTAAAAATAAATTATATTTCTGTATATAGTACTGAACACATGAATTAAAATAATGTATTATGGCTGAAAAAATAAAATAGGAATAAAGTAAATAAAGCACATAGGGCATTTGTATTCTTTATTTTATTTTATTTAAATAGAAAAAAAAGCAAAACAGAAAAATGGTAGAAATAACACAGAATTTCAAAAAAAATAAACAGTAAGAAATCACTAGTTGATAAATTACATATTGTCCACTTAGAAATAGTTGTTCAAGTTACAAAATTAAAGCATACAAAGTGGATATTCAAACAGTGATACTACAAACAGTCTGTTCAATGATCCATCAAGAACTTAGCAATGTGGTTATCAATCCTACACAATTAAACATACAAGCAGTTATATCCTTTAGAGCACTTCCTTTTCCTCTCTTTTTTTACAATAGCAATTACATATTTTGGGTTTTCTTACTCCTACAGTTCTTATTACTTTTTATACTAGAGACACAATGTGATACTTATAAATACAATTCTTATTTATTTCACTAACAAGGATAGTCTCAAGTTGTCTCCATTTACCTATGAAGCCCTCAAGATCATCCTTTTTATAGCTGAGTAATATTCCATTGTATAAAAATACCACATCTTTTTCATCCATTCTGTGGTTGATGGGCATCTTGGTTGTTTCCAAGATTTAGCTATCAGAAATTGTGCCATTATGAACATGGGTGCACATATATCACGGTGATATGACCTTTTCAGTTTTTCTGGGAAAATGCCCAGGAAGAGAATAGCTGGACTGCATGGAACTTCCAATCCTAGTCTTCTGAGAATTATCCATACTGATTTCCATAGTGGTTGCACCAGTCTACACTCCTACCAACAGTGGAGCAGTGTTCCTTTTCCCCCACAGCCTCACCAACATTTGTTATCAGTTGATTTTTTGATGGCAGCTATTCTTTCCGGAGTGAGATGAAATCTCAGTGCTGTTTTAATTTGCATTTGACCAGTGATGCTGAACATTTCTTCATGTATTTATTTACCATTTGTATATCTTCATCTCAGAACTGTGTGTTCATCTCAGATGCCCATTTTTGGAGAGGGTCTGAATTTGGGGGGCTTGATGTTTTTCAATCCTTTATATGTTCTTGATGTAAGTCCTTTGTCTGAGGTGTTGCTGGCTAAAATTCGTTCTCATTCTGTGGGTTTTCGTTTCACTCTGTTGGTGATTTCTTTTGAAGTGAGATCCCAGTTGTTGATTCTTTGAAGAGTTGCCTGTGCAGTTTGCATTTTGTTCATGAATTCTCTGCCTACACTTATGTCTCCAAGACTTCTGCCTACCTTGTCTTCCAGTAGATTTAGTGTTTCTGTTTTAATATTTAGGTCTTTGACCATTTAGACTTTAGTTTTGTGCATGGTGAGAGGCATGGATCTAGTTTCAGCCTTCAGTATGAGGAGAGCCAATTTTTCCAACACCATTTATTAAAGAGGTTATCCTTCTTCCAGTGAACATGTTTAGCCCCTTTATCAAATATCAGGTGGTTGGATGTCTTTGTAGTTGTGCTTGCGTCTTCTAATCTTTTCGATTGATACTCAGGTTTAGTTCTTTGCCTGTACCATGCTGATTTTATCACTGTGGCTTGTAGGATAGTTTCAAGTCAGGAATTGAGATGCCTCCTGCCTTGTGTTTGTTGTCCAGAACTGCCTTTGCTATTCTAGGTTTCTTCTGTTTCCAAATGAATTTTAAGAGTGTTTTCTCTAGATCTGTGAGGTATGTTAATGGTATTTTGATTGGGATTGTGTGAAATCTGTATAATAGTTTTGGAAGTATGCCATTTTCACAATGTTGGTTCTTCCTAGCCAAGAGCAAGGAATATCCTTCCATTTTCTAATATCCTCTTCAGTCTCCTTTTTTAGCATAGCATAATTTTCAGCATATAGATCTTCTACATTTTTAGTTAGGTTGATTCCTAAGTATTTCATTTTTTAGATGCTATTGTGAAGGGCAATATTTCCATAATTTCTCTTTCAATGAGTTTTTTGTTTGTGTATAGCAATGATATTAATTTTTGAGCATTGCTTTGTATTCAGCTGCTGAATTTGTTTATTACCTCTAGCAGTCTTTTAATGGAGTTTTTTGGGTCTTCTGTATAGAGTATCATGTCATCTGCAAGTAGTGATAATTTAACTTCTTTCTTTCCTATCTTTATTCCTTTTATTTCACTCTCTTGTCTTATTGCCCTGGCTAGTGTTTCCAGAACCATATTGAATAGGAGTGGTGATAGTGGACATCCTTGTCTTGTTCCTGATTTTAAAGTGAAAGCTTTCAGTTTTTGTCCATTTAGTATAATGTTGACTGTTAGTTTGTCATAGATAGCCTTTATAAGATTGAGGTAGACACCGTGTATTTCTAGTTTCTGAAGGGTTTTTTAACATGAACATATGTTGGACTTTATCAAAAGCTTTTTCTGCATCTATTGAGATGGCCATTTGTTTTTTGGCTTTGGTTCTGTTGATGTGGTGTATTACATTTATTGATTTGCATATGTTAAACCATCCCTGCATTCCTGGAATGAATCCCACTTGGTTATGATGTATAATCTTGATGATTTGCTGCATTCTATTTGCCAGTATTTTATTGAGAATCTTTGCATCAATGTTCATTAGTGAGATTGGCCTATAGTTCTCTTTTTTGGTTGGGTCTTTCTCTGGTTTTGGTATCAGAGTAATACTTGCCTCCAGGAATGACTTAGGGAGGATTGCTTTTTTCTCAATTTCATTGAAGAGTTTAAGGAGTACTGGCATCAAATCTTCCCTAAATTTCTTGTAGAATTCAGCTGTGAATCCAGCTGGACCTGGGCTTTTCTTTGTTGGTAAGTTTTTAATTACATTTTCAATTTCAATAGCTGATACTGAGTTGTTCAAAATTGCTATATCTTCTTGGTTGAGTTTTGGTAGTTCATATGTTTCTAGAAATCTGTCCATTTCCTCTGTGTTTTCCACTCTATGTGAGTAGAGATTTTCAAAGTAGGTATTCATAATCTTTTGAATTTCCATGGGATCTGTAGTAATTTCCTAATTTCCCCCTTTTCAGTTCTTATTGTGTGAATTTGGGTTTTTTCTTTCTTTTTCTTAATTAGGTTAGCTAGGGCTTAGTCAATTTTGTTTAGTCTCACAAAAACCAGCTTTTTGATTCCTTAGTTCTTTGTTTTTTTTTTTTTTTAGTTTCAATTGTATTGATTTCTGCTCTAATCTTTACAATTTCCAATTTCCCCTCTTCTATGAGCTTTGGGTTTAACATGCTCTTCTTTTTCTAGAAGCTTGAGATGGAGCATTAGGTTGTTTATTTGTGCTTGTTCTGTTTTCTTGATATGACAGTTTATTGCTATATATTTCCCTCTTAAGACCACTTTCATTGCATCCAACAGATTACAGTATGTTGGTTCTGCATTTTCATTGGATTGTAGGTATTGCTTTATTTCTTCTTTAATTTCATTTGTAGCACACTGATTGTTCAAAAGGTTCTCACTTAATTTCCATGTGTTTATGCAAGTTTGCAATTTTTTTGCCATTAATTTCCAATTTGTGCACTATGGTCAGATATTAAGCTTGGGATAATTTCAATACCTTTGCAGTTGCTTAAGAATATTTTTTGGGGGTAATATATGGTCCATTTTGGAGAATGTCCCATGTGCAGCTGAAAAGAATGTGCATTCTGATGTGGTTGGGTGAAACATTCTGTAAACATCTACTAAGTCCAATTGCTCACAGTTATGATTCAGTTCTATTATTTCTTTGCTGACTTTTTGTCTAGTTGATCTATCTCTTTGTGACAATGGGCTGTTAAGGTTCCCTGTTATAATTGTGTTCTTGTGTATTTGGTTTTTCATGTCTGTTAGTATCTGTCATTATATGTTTGGGTGCTCCTGTATTTGGTGCATATATATTTATAATTGTTAGTTCTTCCTCTTGAATTTTTCCACTAACAAGTATGTAGTGACCTTTTTTATCACTTTTAATCATTTTATGTTTGAAGTTCATGTTGTCTGCAAATAGAATAGTTACTCCTGCTTTTTTCTGGGTTCCTGTTGCATGGAACTATTTTCCATCCTTTGACTTTTAATCTATGAGTTTCCTTTTGGGTCAGATGTGTTTCTTGTGTACAGCATATTGTGAGATCATGTTTCTTGATCCATTCTGTCATCTATTTCTTTTGATAGGTGAATTGAGGCCATTTACATTTATTGATATTACTGATATGTACTGGCTCGACTTTGCCATGTTATGTTCCAATTGTTTGCTTTCTACTTTACCCCTTTGTTTAGTTGCTTGTGCTATCTGGTGGTTTCTTTCTGTTGTTGTTCTGGGGACTGTGGCTGTGTTTATCTCTATCAAGCATGTCTTTCAATACTCTTTCTAGGGTTGATTTGGTGAATTTCTTAAGTTTTTCTTTGTCATGGAAGTATCTTATTTCTCCATTAAATGTGAATGAAAGTTTTGCTGGGTTACATAAGTCTGATTTGAAAGTTGTTTTCTTTCAGGGCTTGAAATACCTCACTCCAGGCTCATCTTGACTTGAGGGTTTGTGCTGAGAAGTCTGCTGTGATTCTAATGGGCTTTCCTTGATAGTTGAGTTGTGTCTTTTCTCTAACAGCTTTTAGTATTCTGTTTTTATGCTGTATGTCTGGAATCATAATTATTATATGGCTGGGTGTAGATTTATATTGATTGTGACTGTTTGGCATTCTATATATATGCCTCACTTATCTGCACATCAGATTTTTTTCCCCATGTTTGGGAAATTTTCTGCTATTACTTCTGTGGATATTTTAGTTACGTGCTTTACATTAACTCCTGCCTCTTCAGTGATGACTATTAATCTTATGTTGTTACTCTTGACATCATCTTGCAGCTGCTGAATTGTCATTTAATGCTGCTTTTTTATTTTTAAAAGTTCTATCCATTCATCATCACTATTTGTGATCCTGCCCTCAAGGTCCAAAATCCTATTCTCAGCTTCATTTAAACCATTTTGCCAGCTTTCAGTACAATTTTTTGTTTCTCGGATGTCTCTTTGAGTTTGTTTCATGAATTCGGCTTATTTTTTAAATTGTTCATTCAAGATTTCCATCATTTTCCCATGCTCCTGTATGTACTTTTTTCTCTATTTCTTCTTTAGCTGTGCTCAGCAACTCCTTTACTAAGGTTGTTATTTCTATTGTTACATGGGAAAGTACTTCTAATTTGATTTCCTCTATAGCCTGATGGAATTGTTTTTTTGTATTTCACTCACTATCTTTTCAAAGATTTCTAGTGTGTTACTTCTGAAGTTCTCCATTTCAATGTCTCCTGTACTTGATTCTGGTGGACTATATGTTTGAGACTGCATTTTGATTTTTCATTTTGCCATTTTCCCCTTTTGAGTTAATATTTGGTCCTTCAGTCCCGCTAGTGTCAACTGTTGGTAGTGTGTATCTTGGGGTCCTAATCTAAGGTGGATGTTTGTCCAATCCCTGGGTCCCTCAATGAATAAGTGAGCCAATCACCTGAGTTCCCATTGCAGGGCCTGTTGGGTGAGTCCTATGTCCTTCCTGGGCTGATAAACCTAGTAGTATTGATTTAAGTCAACTTTTAGTTCCTGCTATTATTTTATCTTCTTGTTATTCCAGGTCACCAAATCTCCCTGTCTATAGTGTTTGTGTTGGCTGAGGCCTTACTGTGTCCCTATTGTGTGCCTATGTGTCTCATAAGGACTTTTGATTTTCTTCAAGTTGGGGGGGGGTCCTTATTGGCACACTCTTCACCCTACCTGATATTTTCTATGTGCAGGAAGGGATCACCCACACTCTTGTCAGACTCACCAAGGTCTTACAGTTAGTTGGTGGGAGCTTTACTACTCACCCTGTTTACCCACTGTATACCTCTATTTTAGGGGCATGCTCACCACATTGACTGTAGCCTGCTGAGATCTTCTGCTTGGATGAGACAGTTACTGAATCTCCCTTCAAACTAGCACAGTTAATCTGCTGTAGTCCACTGTTCTGGGAGAAAGGTGGAAGCTAAAGGCCTTCCTCAGATGTAGCTGGAACCAATGAATAGATGTGTAGCAAAGAGTAAAAAAGTAAATAAAATAGAATTGTACCTCTTATTTTAGAAGATGTTAGCTTTTGCTAGGTCCAGGGGGTAAGGAGTGTCCCTGAGGGGTCAGCAGATGTCCTGGGTCCAGGCATCCATTGGGCATGGGCCAAGGTCTCAGGGTGGTGTGGCATTCCTCAGTGGCAGCTGGAGTCATGCAGGAAGTGCGTGGCAGCACAGGCCAAGGTCCCAGGGGAGCACGCATTCTCCAGGGCCAGCACGAGTTGCGCAGGGAGCACGTGGTGGCATGGGCCATGGTCCCAGGGCAGTGTGGCATTCCTCAGTGGTGGCTGGAGTCACGTAGAAAGCCAGCATTTGCATTCTGGAAGCTATAAAATATTGATAAAAATCAAAGATCTAAATAAATAGAGCTACATATGTTCATGGTTCATATATTTAAGCACTGGAAGTCTCAATGAATAGAGATGCTTATTTTCCACATATTGATATACATGTTTAGTGAAACTCTCCTGAAAATATTAGTAATTTTTTTTTTGAAATGTAGGCAAGATTATTCTAGGAAAGTTGGTATTAGCAATATAGTGAAGTAGGAAACCCTGAATCCTCCTTTGCCTGTTAATATTGATTTTTCAACAATTCACAGATAAATGTCCTTTATGAAAGATGAGAAACTAGTTAAAAGACCTTGAACCTTGATAGAACATGAAACCAGTGTCAGAAAAGCTGGTGGGGAGATTTGGGACAAAAATGCAAAGGAGACCCAAGCTACATGGCAGTAACCACAAAGAGGTTTACTGGTGCTCAGCTTCATACAGAGAAGACATTTTGTTAATTCTTGTGTCTAGCACCCTGACCTTTTGGAAAGTACACTGCAGAAAATTTGTCTTTTCTGTCCAGTGGAGTTCTGATGGTTCCATGCAATCTAACTATCTGATGGAGGATGGAGATAATGCCTTTGGCTGGAAGACACTCTTGGTCCTGCTTCTTTACCATGCTAGTGGTACAATATCAAAATCCCTGCCTCATAGGCCTCAGAGACCCATGCCGTCTGTGGTCCTTAACTGTGATATGTCAACTTGACTTAAATAAGAATCACCTAGCCCATTAGTAAAGTTCTTGGTATGTCTGTAGATGATTAATATGTAGACTAACAAGCAAAGTAGGGAAGGCCTTCCCCAGATGTAGTTGGAACCAATGAATAGGTGTGTAGCAAAGAGTAACAAAGTAAAGAAAATAGAACTGTAACTCTTATTTTAGAAGACATTCAGCTTTTGCTACTGTCTGAGGGCATTGGTCTCATTTCTTTATTCTTCTAAGGCAGGTTCAATTTTCTAATGCACGTCCAAGGTGAAACTCTATAGTAATCTTCCAAGTATTCAACCTTGGACTGGATCCTGTAGTTCCCCAGCACACAGATGGCCATTTGAAATTCTTGACTGCTGTTCCTATAAACATATCTATTGTAATGCTTGATACATTGTGTCCACTTGAGAAGTCCAGAAGCTTAAGTAAGTAACTTGGTAGTTCTATCCTGGAATGTAACGCATTTACCTTTACTAATCTAGGAGATTGTTCATTATGTCAACTTGAGAAGTTCAGAAATTTAATTAGGTGACTCAGCAGGGACCAGCATCCTCACTTATGAGTCCTGAGCTTCTGTAAGAGGAGGGCATGGAGATGGTGTGAGAGCTGCACCCAATTGAGGGCAGGTAGCCTGCATACAATATAAGGGAGGAAAAGAGGCTTGTTCATCTGATTTTGCTCTTGCTGCTTTTGCCGAATTCTGCTGCCTTGAAGTGTTGCCCCTGTGCTGTGCCATCCTGCCTTGGAGCCACTTGACTATGGACTGAAACTTCCACAAACTATGAGCTGAATAAACCTTTCCTTCTTAATTTTGGGTGTCAGACATTTTGCCCCAGCAATAAGAGAAAAGTAACCAAGACATCTACCAAACCCTTTTGTATAATTACACATGTATTTTATATTATTTTTGTTCCTCTGAATAATATTAATACATAGACACCCCTAGTGTTGATTATAGTTGGAGAAGCTAAACAGAAATTGCATAAAAATGACCACAATGTACCAAATCCAATAGTTTATAAAATCAATATCCTAAAATGTATCATTTGTACAAATTATTTTACAAATAAAGAAACTTTATAGATTTATTAGAGGCAATGGATCCAACAGCTCCATATATTTTATTGTAAAACAACAAAGTAACCTGATGCTATAAAAGAACAGAGTAATTCTTTGGCAACAAAAACCAAAAGGAAGTTAAATTCAACATAATAACTGTAAATAAATTTGATGACATAAAAAACATTGTACAGATCATGAAATGAAAACACTTTGTGATATGAAGGATAAATTCAGCAAAGAAATACAGAAAATAAAAAACAAGATTCCCTTTCATTATCACAATATCTAGTGTACATTTTGGAACTTATTAATCTTTCAGGTTGTTTTTTATAATAGACAATACATTATTTACAAATGTGAGTTTTATTTATTTCACTTATCCTTTTTAAAAGTAAAAATGTCATATCTTAAAAAACGAGATTCTTAGAGACAAAGAACACAGTGAAATAAATTGTACAGCCAAGAGGCTCACAACAGATATAATGAAACAATAATTTCTAAACTCAACAATGTATGTGTTGAAATTACTCAGTCAGAAAAGTAATAAGAATAAGAGGAGGACAAGCAAAAAGAATGAAGGCCTACCAGACTTCAAATCTGGGCCTTAAAGCTGAGCTACCTTCTATAAACTCTTTTTATTTTGAAATGGGGTCTTGATAAGTCACTAAGCTGCTCACATGAGGCTTGATCTTGTGGTACTCCTGGCTCAGCCTCCCACAGTGCTGGGTTTATAAGTGCATTATTAAATGAGCAAATATTTGCATTATAGGTTATCTAGAAATAGGAAGGAAAGCAAGGGCATAGACAACCTAGTCAATGAGATAGTTGGTGAGAATGCTCAACATCTGGAGAAAGATAAGAGCATTCAGGTACAGAAAGCTTAAGGAACACCCAATGGACAATTAATAAAGATCCTCTCTGAAGCATGAGTCAAAAGGTCTCAAATTCAAGGCAAAAAGAGAACTCTAAAAATAGCAAGATATATCTTTCCCAAAGAGGAAAGGGACTAAGAGATGGTAGAAAAGGGAGGGAGTAGAGGGACAGGGTTGAAGAATTATGAGATGTCATGAACATGGGCAGATTATGCACAGGGGACATAAACACGCACTGCAAATATGTAGAAAAGGGAAGTGGATCAAGACGTGGGTGGCACAAAGCGGGGAAAAGTTGTTCGGCAGCTGTTCCTCAGACCAAGGATTGCTACTGAGAACATATAAATAACTCAGAAAAGTCAGACCTCCCAAAGTTAGAGACCCAACCCAAACATGAGCATCTGAGATGAATACACACTTCTCAGATGAGGAAATACAAACAGAAAACAAATACAGGAAAAAAATTTCAACTTAATTTGTCATTTGAGAGGTGCAAATTAAAACAACACTGAGATTCCATTTTACCTTGGAAAAAATAGTTATTATCTTTTTTTTTTTTAAAGAATAGTTATTATCAAGAATTCAGTCCTCAACAAATGTTGCAGGGGTTGTAGGGGAAAAGGAATCCTAGTCCACTGTAGGTGGGAGTGTAAAATAGTACAACCACTGTGGAAATCAGAGTGGAGATTCCTCAGAAAACTAGGATTAGAGGTCTTGTTCCACCCAGCTGTTTCCCTGGTAGGCATCTTCCCAGAAGAGTTAAAAACATTACACACAGCAATATATATGCACCCATGTTCATAGCAGCACAATTTGTAATAGTTAGATCTTGGAAAAAACCCAAATCCCCATCAACCAAGGAATGGAAAAAAATATGGTCTTTTTATACAATGGAGAAACTGGAGACTTTTATAGGTAAATGGATGCTCTTAAGTGACATGAAGCAGACTCACATGGGTACACATTGTATTGTCTCCATAGTATGAGAGGCTGAAAGACTAAGAAAGACTCAAAATGTACTATAGATATTGTGAAATGGGAAGAAATTGTTCAAAAAGAGAAAGAGACTAAAATGAGTGAAAGGAGAAAAGAAGAAAGGGAAGAGCAAAAAGAAAGGTAAGGAGAAGAATAGATATGATAGTAAAGATAGTTAAACTATTAATTCCTTGACTTGTAGTAATACGCATTTGGAAAATTAAATGTCTATATCTTGTACTCCAAGTAACTAACTTAAATATAAGAATATATAATGTATTCATCATTGTTACTTTCCTATTGTCTTATTTTGATTTTTTAATTTTAAAATGAAAAAAGAATAAAAACAGTGATACATAATTTCTAACAACATAATAAGAGATTAAAAATAGTTAATATATTTTGTATTATCTTAATAGTAGTTACATAGGTTGAATTTTTTCTCTTTAAAATAAAATTTTAAGAAAAAAGTAGGTGGAAGAAAAAGGGAGAAAAGAGAGAGGGGATGATAAAAGACATTGAGATGTGTTAGGTACATGAACTAACTCCTTCAAGGAATGAAAACATATATTATATGCATGTACTAATAAAAATGAAAATAAGATAAAAAAGCAGCAAAAGAAAAGCATTAAGTTCTATACAAGAGAATCTCCATTACACCAATAGAAGACTCAGTAGAAATTTTATAGATTAGGAGAAAATGGTTTATAAAATATTATATTCATAATTCTGAAGGAAAGAAACTACTAACCAAGAATACTATACCCAGCAAAGATATACTTCAGAATTGAAGGAGAAATAGAGTTTTTCCAAAATAAATAGAACCTGAGGGAGTTAATCAGGCCTACAAGAAATACTTAAGACAGTGTTATAGTAAAATGGGAAGGATGATAATTACCATAATGAAATAAACCTATGAAAATTCAAAACTAACTGATAGGACAGATACAGAAGAAAGAAAAAGAAAAGAATCAAACCTTAAAAGGGAGGGAGTGGAGGGATACAGAAAACCACTAAACCACAAAGATTGCCAATAGAGGAAGAAAGGATGTAATACCAGAATAAAATTAGCAAGATGGCAGTACAATGCCCATGTTTACCCATATAATCTTGAATACAACTGGATTAACATCACAATTAAAAGTTACAGACTATCTGAATGGAAGACAGAGCAAGTACAAATGCTGTCTTGCCTATGAGACATTCATATCCCCAATAAAGATACACATATATTAGAAGCAGAGGAATAGAAAAAGATGTACCAAAACTAAGCAAAGTAGCAATATTCATTGCATATAAAATATACTTTATTTAAAAGCTGTAATATGAAAAAAAGAAGATAAAAACATAGAAGATACATGGATGCAATGTTTATAGAAGCACAATTCATTATTGATAAGTCCTGAAAGCAACCTATAGTCCTTCAACAGATCAATAGATTAAGAAAATGTGGCATTTATACACAATGGTGTACTACTGTTATGGCTTGTATCTAGGTTCCCCCAGAGCATCATGTGCTCATAGTTGGGGCTTTTTGGAGGTGGTTGGATCAAGGGTATGTAATACTGGGATGGAGGGTGTAATGCCCAGATTGATTTGTGGTGTGACACTAGGATTAAGGGTGTGGGTGCTACTTAGGTGGGTAGCCTGGATGAAATAGAAGAGGCAAAAAGAGGGCTGCTGTTGATTGTTGCTTGTATCTTGCTGCTTTCTGACTTTTCTCTGTGATGTCCTTGTGCCATGCCCTCTGCTTTGGAGCCAGCCAATTGTGAACATCCACCAACAGTTCTTTCCTTTTTTAACTTTGGATGTTAAGTATTTTGTCTCAGCAATGAGAAAAGAAACTAACTGCTCTGCCATAAAGGAAGATAAACTTGTGTCACTTGTGAGAAAATGGATACACCTTAACACCATGATTTTAAATAAAGCAAAGACACAGACTAAATATGCTTTAGGTTTTCTCATATAAGAAGCCCAAAATATAAATAAACAATTTTAAAAGTCAACATCTCTTTATGATTAGAAGCCCTCAAAAATTATTTAAGGAAAATTGTGCCCACACAAAAGAATGTCCTATACAAAATCCCACAATCAGTATCATACTGAATGGAGAAAGGCTGAAATTTTATTCCTTAAGGTAAAAAACAAGATGTCTACTTTAACTCCTGTTATTCAAATATAATTCTGGTAGTGTTAGCCACAGCAATAAGGAAAGAAAAAGAAATAAAGGGCATACAAATAAAGCAATGTAGAAGTCAAAATATCTCAATTGAAAGATGACATAATTCTATTTATAGAAAAGCCATAAAGATGTTAGTAAATCTTTGATAAATAATTTTAGTAAGTTTTGAACAAAAAGCAACAACAAATAAAATCAGAACTTTTTTTATACAACAACAACAAAATTACTGAGAAAGAAATTGAAGGAAAATTCCATTCTCAATAGCTACCAAATATATATGCATTTGGTATATATATATATATATATATATATATATATATATATATATACTTTAAAAAGGAAGTAAATTTCTTCTTACAATGAAAACTACAAAGCATTGATGACAGAAATTGAAGAGGTCACCAGTTGCAGAACACACATTCTTCTCAAATACACACAAATCTGTTTTTAGTATATATCACATTCTAGGTCACAATACAATCTTAAAATATTTAAAATGAGTGAAACAGTCTTGCTAAGTAACTGTTGTAATCAGAAAAAAATTAACTGGAAGAAAACTTGAATTCTTTTGAAAACATGGAAACTTAACAGAGCACTTTTAAACATTGATTCAAAGAAGAAATTGAAAAAAAGGATTTACAAAATACCATAAGAGAAACAAAAATAAGAACACTTTATATTAAAGCTAATGGAATATAGTAAAAGTAATACCAAGAGTAAAACTTATATTATTACTTACCTAGATTAAAAACAAGATTAATGTGAAATAAGCAATTTAATTATACATCTCATGAAGTAGAGAGAAGTACAAAACAAACCCACCATTACCAAGTGGAAAGACATAATAAATGCTAGAATAGAAAGAAATAAAACAGAATGCAGAAAATAATAAGACAAAATCAACAAAACTAAGTTGGTTATGTGGAAAGCGAAATACAATTGAGAAACCAATATCTACACTAAGCAAAGATGAGGAAGTTTCAAATAAATACAATCAGAAAAAAGATACATTAAATGAAATAAAAAGAAAGACTAATATGAACAATTATTATGAGCCAACAAATTGCATAGTGCAAAGAAAATGGAGCAAGTTTTAGAAGCACAACCTTCCTAGACTAAATCATAATGAAATAAAAAATGTGAAAAGAGTTATAACCACTATGGATTTCAATTAGTAACAAAAATCTTTCAATAAAGAAAAGTCCAAGACCAGATGGCTTCACTGATGAATTTTACCAAATATTTAAGGAAAAATCAACACCAATCATTTTCAAGCTGTTTCCAAAAACTAGTGAAAACACTTCCAAAGTCATTTTCAAACAAAAGGCAGACAAAATGTCATGAGCAAAGAGAAGGAATAGACAGTTTTTCTGGGGAATATACATGCAAATATCCCCAAGAAAATTTTAGTAGACTGAGTTCAACCTCATACTACAGAAAACATACACTATGACCAAGTGAGATGTATTCTTCTAATGCAAGGCTATTTCAACATATTATGTGAATTTGAAAATAAAATGAATATCTAAACAGATGCAGAAAGAGCATCTGACAGGATTAAATATAATTTCATGATAAAAAAAACCCTGTCAGAAACCTAGGAATAGAAGGATAATAATAAAGCCCAAATATTACAGTCTAAACCTATTATCATACTCAACAGTAAAAAACAATTTTTCTTTCGAACATCAGGAAGAAGACAAACATCTAAGTGTTACCATTTTATTCAACATTGTAGTAGAAGTTGTAGTCAGGAAAACTGGCAAAATAAATAAAATCTACAAATAAAAGAATACAGATTTTCAAATTTCAATAAAAGCAAACAAAAGCAACAAAAACTAATCCTCTGAGTAAAAAAAAATGAATTCTCAACTTGAATAGGCATTTCTCTAAAGAAGTTACAGAAGTGTCTAATAAGAACATTAAAAACTGCTCACTATGAATATTTATCAAGAGAATACAATTCACAATCACCATAAGATACCACTTCTCACTTGTTAGTGGCTACTGAAAAAAACAATAAAGACAAATTTGGCAAGGATGAGCAGAAATTGAAAAATTTGCACAAAACTTGCTCTGTGTGAGAATGTAAAATTATTGAGCAGCCATGGTAAATAGTATGGAGATTACTCGAATAGTTAAAATTAAAACTGCTATATGAGGCTGCAATCCTATTCCTACATATTTTTACAGAGAATTTAAATCAAGATTTGGAAAGCTTTGCAGAACCTCTGTGTTCCTACACCAATATTCACAAAAGTCAAGAAGCGGAAACAACGAATTATATCAATAGATGATTGGTACATTTATATACCTTGGGATAATACACTGCATTGCAACATCACATGGGTGAACTGTGACCTTACTTAAACTGAAACAAACCCTGAAACAGAAAAGCAAACACTACAGGTTCCCATTTGCATGAAGTATCTAAAATAAATTCATAGAGTCAAAGGGTGGGAATGGGGGCAGCGGGGAAGGGGAGTTACTAAGTAAAAGGCATAAAGTTTCAGGTAAGCACGAAGAACAGCTCTAAAGACCTGCACAAAACTTTGAGCCTATCATCACTAATAACACACTGGGCATTTAAAAATTTTCTCAGTGTAGAGCTTATTTTTTTTAACCGTATTTGAAACTAGCCCACAATTATATTTCAGTTACATTTCAGGCCGTGAGTTGAGTACAGCTTCAGCATTCCTTTTCCTCCTTTACAATCACCAAGACCAGTGTTCAGATCTGGTGGGAAAGAGTACTGGAGGGTGAATGCAGATCTTACGTTAAGTTTTTAACCATGATAAAGTAATTCTAAAATTCAGATGGAAAGATCAGATAAAATTTTAAATCAGTGCTAACCCAATGTCAAGATGACTGAATGCAGAGAGCCTATACTTGCCTTGCTCTCCACGAAGGAGAACCAAAATAACATGGATAGCTGAATTTGGAGAGAAATGACAAGAAAAGAATCTTGGAACTCAGAGTAGGACATACTGGAAGACTAGAATTTTACCAGATGCAAGAGGTCTGGAATGGCGGAATAGAAAGAGAATAAAGAACACTGGAAAGGAGCAGGAAAGTCCCAGCAAACACTGTCAGCATGAAAGCCAACAACAGTCCTGGCTATTGAAAGTACTCAGTCATCACAGGCTAGTAGCCAGCCCAGTTGGTGGAGCAACCTGCAGTCTAGCTTTGCTTTGGAAAAGGCATTCAACACAGTCTCCCCTCAACCGCCAGAGTCCAGGGTGCTGTATTTTGGCAACATCTTGTAAAAGGACTGCTTGTCTGAGTTTATAATTCATTAGGGATCAGGAGCCCCTATCTCTCCCCATCTCTGAGTCTCTGTTGACCTTCCATCAGGCTAACACAGGGGGCTGTAGCTTAAAGAATCTAATTTCAGACAGCAGAGCAACAGTGACTCCAGCACATGAGCATCTCAGTGCTTTGTATCACAGGAGACCGGCATTTCAGCACAGAGGGGAATGAAAGGGATGTCCTCAAGAACAGGGAGACCAGGACACTTGTCTTCTGGGCTATGTGGTGTGACCAGCACATGTAGACTTGACTAATGCCAGTACTGAAAGCAAGAGTCATGTAGTTCTCCTCTGTGGGCAGCTGTACGTGAGCTTTCTCCACCACTGGGGCTATAAGCAGGAACCAGAGAGGGTGCTGAGGCAGCAAGGGTCTGAATTCAAGAAGGCCTAGCTCCCAGAGGGCAGGGACTTTGCTCTAGTTATGGCTTTACAAACTGGCACCTAGAAAGAGTTGAGTTGTGGGGGTACAATATATATTTACAGACTCCTTCAATACGTGAAAGAATTGATTATCAAACACTACAGTCTTAATTTCATTATTGCAGTGCATAATTTTGAGCTCTTTATGTAGGAGTGAGGTCAACCATAATTGCAGATATGGGTCATGCCCTCTTACTGGTGAGCTCCTTGAAGGCTTCATTTTACTTTTCATCAAATTTGAAAAGTTTTTTTCCCATATTTCTTTATTCTTTCTATATCTTTCTCTTTCTGCTCTCCTCCCGAGGCTCCTAGAATTTTCATTGTGCTTGGTGGTATTCCATGGATCTTCCTTTCTGTTCTGTGCATAAAAGAATTATCTTCAAGTTCACTGATTTTTCTTTCACTAATGTAAATATGTTGCTGAGGCTTTGTAGTAAAATTTCTAGTTTACTTTTTTCACCCACAGAATTTCTATTGTTTCTTATTATAACTTTCATCTCCTTGTTGATAGTTCTTATTCTCACTTCTGTTATATTACTTTGGTGAACACTAATCACACGCCCACATTTGGATGTATATAGTGCCAGTAAACTCATGTGTGGTATCATAAAATTTCAGTCATCAAGTGATTGTGTATTCTACGGCTGTCTGAAAGGATTGCAATGAAGTTGAGAAATTCCTATTGAGAAACACAGCACATGACTAATGTGTTTAAGATGCTGCTGCCCTCAACAAATTTGCATTTTCAATTGTCTAAAAGTTTAACACATACAATTCGGAATACGAGGTACACTACAAGCTGTCCCATCTAGGTTTGCACAAGTTCACTTTGTGATGTTCACAAACAGAACTGTGTAGTGAGGCATTTCTTGGGACCCATCTCTGTCTCTAAGTCGCATCACTGTAGCTGTACTTCCTAAGTAGTTGTTTCCCAGCAGTAGATGCATAATGATGGTATCTCCACTAATTCTTCCAGTCATGTTTCTCTGATTATCATACTTAGACTTAATTTTTTGGGTTGAAAGTCTGAACTTTTGTTCCTTTTAGAAGAACATGTCTGTTCCACTTGATTAAAAATTCCAAATTCTTCTTAAAGTACTGCATCCAGTAAAACATCAGAATCTATTGGGCAGATTGGCTTCTCGCTGCTCAGTGACCTGCTGATTACAATGACAAGCTATTTACCCTTACTTTGCTACAAAGCAAATACATACCAGGGTGCTAGAAGCAGAAGAATTTATGTGAAATAGTCCCATGGGAGTCACTACTCCTTGATCATATTCTGCTAAATATATATTAAATTACCTAAGATAGATTCTAGATTAGGTCTTATCTTTCTGTTATTTGAGAGTGATTCCTTTGCCCACTACTCTCCATGGCTCTGGCTTTACCTCTGGAATGGTTTTCCTCATCCATTTTCAACTTGCACTATTTGCATTGGGTATTGGTCATTCTCTCCTCTTGGGATGACTTGATGTACTTTGTAAACTGAAAGTCTCCAAAAGGCTAATGTGGTAGAAGTTTGTTTGCTAGGGTGGCATTAATGGGAAGGGGTGGAAATTTTAGGAGGTAAGGCCTTGTGGGATGCCCTTAAATCTCTGGGTTGTGCATCAAAAGAATTGTGAGACTCTGTTCTCTCCCTTGTCACTCTGGCATCCTGGGTCATGAGGTGACCAGTTTGCTGTGCAATGCTCTCCCTAACATTGGGCACTCATTGAAGCCCCAAAGCAATCAGTCCACATGGTCTGGGCTAGAAATTTTGAAATTGTGAGTCAAATAACTCTTTTTTACCTTTAAGTTAATTACCTCAGATAGTTCATTATAATGAAAATAAACTCAGGGCCCACCAGTCTTAATGGAGTATTTCTTTTTCATGCAAACTCAACAACAGAAATATTAAGGCTTTGTCCCTTTCCACTACCTTTAAGAGCCCCATTCATTTTCTCTTGGTTAACATAACACTCAAAATCCTTGCTGTCTTCAGAAATACTTGCTTCTACTTAGTTAATTGTAATAATCTACTCCCCAAATTTTCCTTTTTCTAATCAGTTCATGGGTGTGTCTCCTAATTTTCTAGCCCTCATTTCTATTTCTTCAAAATTAAGTGTGACTATCTGAAAGTCCTTGGAAATCATAAGCTTGGTGGGAAAACAATGAATGAATCTGGCCTTTGTCCCGTGGCTGAATTCTTTATTTCTCAGAAAGCTATCATTCACTTCTAATAGCAAGTACTATAGGGACTTCAAGAACCACAGACTTTTCCAGCTCTAATGCATGTTGGTCAGTCAAAAATGTGCTAATCTTGTTCATAAAATATTTTGCTACCAGAAACATGCAAAGCCAACAGACGCTAATACTTTTTGGAACTTCCAATAATTTTCTTAGAACCAGTTTTACATCTTGTGCCTTCCAACTAATCTCAGGCAACATCTTAGCCAAATATTTTAATACCAAATAGCATAGGGCCCCCCAGCTTCACTGTCTACATCGTCCCTTCTCCCACTGTTTCACTGCTAAGCCCATAGCAGGCGCTTACTTTTTTTATTTCTAAATAGAAGCACTTCAAGGTGCGAATCTCTTTATTAGTAAGGGTATGCTGTGGTGCGATAAAATACATATGTAAAATGTGTAACAGCTCAACACGCAAGATCACTTTTGCCCTTGTGGAAACAGACTAAGGTGGGTGTCTCTCATTAGTGTGCAGATGTTTTTCTTATTGTAATTCAGGTGCCTAAGCTTTTCCCATCTTCTGTCAATCTATTTTTCAAAGGAGAAAGAGAACAAAGGATGAACTAAGTTGTTACTTTGGTCAGAAATCAATACATGCCAAGTGTCATTCTGCTGATATGGACTAGTCACAGGTGTAAATTAAGTCTTAGTGTGGCCTCAGGAAGCCTGAGACCATCAAACAATTGCAAGAATATACACTTGTCTTAGTCATTTTCCTGGCAAAATACCTGGCACTCACAGTTTAATGGTGGGACTATTTATTGTGGCTTACATTGCAGAAGTTTCAGTCTTCTGCTCCAAGGCAGAAGGCGTGGTGGGAAGGGCTGGGTGGAGGAAAGCTGCTCACCTCATGGGGAATAGGAAGCAGAGAGGGAGAGTAGGAGCCAGGAATGCAGGTACACTTGTCTGGGTCATGTCCCAGTGACTCATCTCTTCTTATCGGGTCCCACACCCTAACAACATTTTTAACTCTAATTCCCCATAATCCAACCCCCTTTCAAGTCCCTACCCCCATCCCTTCAGTGCAAGAGCTCTTGGGAGACCTCCAGATACAAACCACCACAACGAATGATGAAAATGGAAGGAACATTTTTGTGACCAGTTTACAATGCATTTCTAAACATGTAATTGTGTAATGTGAATATATTGAAAATTATGTAATACAATAAAAGTTATCTTCAAAGAAATTAGTGATTTGCACACGATCATAAAGGTCAAAGCCTAAACATGAATTTAGAGCTTCTCTTACTAAATTTTATGTCCTTCCAAAAAAATTGGAGAAAAAGGAGAAAAAAATTCAATATGATACAAACTTTAAAATTAATGTTCTCGGATTGCTGAACAGATCTGTTTGCACTCTCACTGCTTTAGTGTCCACTTTGCGTGCTTTAATTCTGTAACTTGAATAACTATTTCTAAAAGAACAATATGTAATGTATCAGCTAGTGATTTCTTACTGTTTATCTTCTTTTCTTGAAATTCTGTAATATTTCTACCTTTTTCCTGTTTTTTTCTCTTTAAATAAAAAAATAAAATTAATGTTCTCAAATGAATGAAAAAATATCCAATAGATTTTTGATACATAACAAATGGTCACAAATCTCTATTTCATACTGTATTTTTCTTACAAGGATAAAGCTTTACAAATTAATCTGATTAATGGATTCAACATAGATGTATTTTTCTCTTATAAGTGTAAAATTGACCAGTCTTAAATCTAACTCATTTCCTCTTGACTGAAAAGAATGTATCTCTTTGTTCTTTTCATCCACTTCCTCTTCTTCCTCTTATTCTTTCTCCTCTTTCTCTTTCTTCCTCCCATTCTGCTTTTGCTTCTGCTGCTTCTCTTGTGAGAGAGAAATCACAGTTACAGTCTGCTACTGGATATATTTAGAGATACTTAAGACATCAAAATCAATTTTTCTAATTCACAGTTTATACTATGAAATTGATCCATAATAGATAGCTATTCTCTTAATTTTTAAAAATGATTGGAAAAATATTTCTTGGAAAAGACTACACTGTTACCATTTTTGAAAAAACACATAAATTTTAATGAAGATAAATTTTCTTGTACTTTTGTGCTTTTGAAAAATCAAATAAATATGATTATTATTATAAAGCAAATTTAACTTTCTCTTTCTCTGTCTACTTAGAGTAGATATATACCTCCAAATCTAGTAGACCAACTAAGAATCACACATTTTAAAAGAGCTTTGAGTTCATCTCATTGAGTCTTTCATTGAGCTTCCATAGCACTTACTATTACAGTTTAAAGGAATTAAATAGTAACACACACATTTCTTGTTTCTTTCATAGGTAATGAATTTGAGTTTGTTGTCCTGGCTGAATTTTGTCATTAATAGCTTTCTTTCTTGGAGAGGCAAGAAAATTCATGACAGTCTGTTCCTTTTCTTCCCTTGGGAAATGTTATTCCTGGATCTTTCTTTTTGTGGGTCAGTTCTTTTTGGTTCTGTGGCACTTAATTTCTTTTACTGAAAATGATCTGAATGTGTTCTTTGAATATGTGGAAATAATCTTTTATAATTTATTAGAAGCAAACTATATTTATTAGCTGTGCAAGGGGATAACTTTTGGTGTCATTACTATGACTCAATGATTAAATAATGAAAGAAAGATGAAAAATTTAGCATTTTCTCTGCATAATATTACTAATGTAACTTTATCTATAATTGTCATTGTAAATTATCCATTTGTTTGAAATTGCTGACAAAGTATTTGTAAAACTAGAATTCTTCATTGGATAATTATGACTACCCAAGGCTAATATAAGTTTACTTAGATTAATATAAGTTTACTTTGGGTTTAATTGAACACACTGGACCTGGCACATGGTGAATTAGGAAATGTTATATAACATTGTCTTTGTTAGGTTGCTTCTTTTCTATATTTGGTAAATTTTTTCCTAGATTTTTAAAACCAGGCATGTTTTGGATTTGGCCGTTGGTTACAATATAGGATTATACATAAATTCTATTTAATGAGTTCTGACTTTATTAGAAATTTATATTTCTTGCATTTTTCTTCAATGACTTTGGAAGAAATTTCTTTAAGCTATGTAACCACAAAGTAGTCTTTAAATTGGAATTTGAGGCTCACTGTCTGAAGTATGGTCTAGACAATAATGAATTCCTCAATTCGGAACAGGCTGTGTATAATAAATTGCCAACTTGAATACTGACTTAGCTGAAACATTACATTTCTTATTTCAGTTCTGCATGCCATTCAGTTATACAAAACACTGGGCATAAAGTAGAATTCTGGCATTTTGACTCCATGATCTAGCTATGAGGTTTGCTGCTTGGATGCAACTCAGAAAACCTTGAAACCTGTCCATGCACTGAGCACTAGCTCCTTGACTGTAGCACTACATGGTGTGTGCCTCTTTCCTCATTGTTCATCAGAAGAATCATCAGATTCTTCTCATGTGTCAATTATATCCTTCAAGCTGCTTTACCATAAACTGTGTAAATTGTTAAAAGCCACTAAGGATATAAAAGAGGTCACTTATTGAAAGATATGGCTTACAAGATTACATATATATTTTCTAGAAAATGTTGGTAATTCAAATGATGTAATTACTTTCCTATGAGCTTGAATGTGAAAATGTCATTCATACCTCTATCCATCTATTCATTCATTCATTCATTCATTCATTCAACAGAGGTGTCTATAACTTACATGACATCATTCACAATGTTAAAAATATAAAGAAATAGTCATTTGTCCTAATTCTTTGCTTAAATTATTCTAACCCAGCTAAGATGACATGACATGCACATACTTACAAATTGATGACAATGCCTAGCAACAGTTTCCTAAACGCATTGAAAAGCAAGATTTCATCAAGAATCAAAACTGGGGGCCCAGGGATATAGTCCAGCAGCGTAACTGTATGCCTGTCAAGCTCAAGGTCCTGAGTTCAATTTCAGGTACCAAAACAAAACACAAAAGCAAGAATCAAAGCTGGGAAAACAGGAATTGAAAAGAGAAGAAAAGTGTATGTGATCTGAATCATTGATATAGGTTTTATGGAGATGATGAGGCTGCTTCTAATCCATGAATAATTAAAAGTGAATTGAGGGGGAAAAATGTGGGCAATAGCAGGCAAGAAAAAGAAGTGAGAAGATGAACAATTTAAGGAATTATTATCAGTTATTCTTGCAAAAACAGTGTCAGTGGGTATGAATTATCACTCCTGTTGGAATTGATGATAAATTAATTACCACATACTGCATCTGCCTTCCATCTTTCTAGTGGGCAAGATTAATGGATAAAGGGTGATTTCAAAACAATGTTGAAATTGCTTTCATTGCTTTAATTATTTCATTAATTCATCATTTAGTATTTTACTTGGCTGTTCATTAAGTCAGCTTGTTATATACATTCACTATACAGGAAGGAAATTCTCCAAAGAATAAAAAAGCATATACGGTGCCTACTTTATTAATATTTATAGTCTATTTCTCTAACACACTATGAATAATAAAATATTGATAAAGACACTATGGACTAACAATATAAAATGCTGTTAGAAGGCAGGAAATTCTTTTAGAGAGGTGGTCCACTGTAGATCATGAGATGAAGGGTGAATAAGACATCACCTCTGAGCATCACACAATCCTTTTGGGAAATGCTCCGGCTATGTGGAATTCTCAAGGGAAAAAGAACAAAGTTGAGTTTGTATCTGAATTACCTTGTCCAAGTGTTCTCATCTGTAAAATGGAGAACCTAATAAATAGCTAATTACCTCACAGACTGTGAAAAACTGAACCTCAAGACAAGCCATAACATTTGGGTATTGTTTTGCATATATTTAAATTGTTTATATATAAAAAACCATTGAAGCTCTTGTGATGGTTGATACATTGTGTCAACATGAGAAGTTTTGAAGCTTAACTAAGTAATTCAGCCCTTCTGTATCCTAGGGTGTAGAGGACATGCCCTGAGGCAGCTGTTTGTGCTCCCAGGATGTTGGAATCCTTGATTCATTATGTCAACTTGAGAAGTTTAAAAATTTAACTGAGTGACTCAGCAGAGAGCTAGAGTTCTCACTTTGTAAACATTTTCAGCTGTGCAAGAGGAGGGTATGTGGGTGTAAAAGACCCACCTTAGCGCGGGTAGCTTGCAGGCAGTATAAAGGAGGAAAAGAGGATTAATCCCTTTTTGAGCTCTTGTTGATTTTTGCCTTCTGTCACCTTGAACTGTTGCCCCTCTGCCATGCCACCCTGCCTTGGAGCCAGCTGATTATGGACTGAAACTTCCAACAACTGCAAGCTAAATAAACCTTTCCTTCCTTAATTTTGAACACTTTGTGTCTTGTCTGAACAGCAAGAGAAAAGTAAGACAGTTATATGTGACAATTAGATTATGCTAAAGTGTACACTTTGCTACTTCAAACAATAAAAATTTAAATGACTTTTGTATAATAAGTTAGAAATTATAATTAAACAAGATGTTGTCACATTTGCTTCTTGATTTTGGTCTCCAGAGAGAGTATTTGTGAAATTGAAAAACCTTCTGGAGTAAGAGAATAGGAAAAGAGTCATTGCTACAAGTGAGTTTCAATAAACTGGGAATGCCCATACACACAAGATTAATAGAAAGTAAGGCTATTTACCCCACAAAAATCTGGATGCAGAGGCATATTTTTAGCAGATCTGGATCAGACCTGGTGCTTATTGTAGGGAAATTTGCTGAAAACATGTGTTCAAAGAGATTCAAAACATTCAGGTTCCCTATCCCATACAATCCTACCAAAGAATGTTAAGACACGACAACCAAAGTGGATTCACCAGGCCAAAGATACCTCAGGTAAAATACTTTTGAAAGTTTTAAGACTTTATTCTAATACAATGAATTTCATAGACTGAGTGGCTTAAACATAGACACTTATTTCCCCACAGTTCTGGAGGTGGTTGTCCTACAGAAGGAGGCTAGTGTCCTTGGGTTCTGTTGAGAGCTTGTCCTCCCCTGAAAAGGGCTGTCTTCTTACTGAGGCTTCACACAGGTGGAATAGAGTGGAGGGGAGATCTTTTCTCCTTTCTGCAAAGTAATATGCTCACCGTCTTATCAGATTCTAGTCTCATACTTAAGATTTAAGTGAGCCTTAACTGCCTGCTAAGGAGCCCATGTCCAGATAAGTCACATTGGAATTTGAGATTCAGTATATAAATATGAGGGTTGAAGGGAGGCAAGATGTAGACCACAATAGGCTAAGTACAGTGTGTAACTGATGTACTAATATAGACAATTCTTGAGAATTTATGTGTGCTTATTATATGTGCAGACCTCTCACATGTTATTATATTTTATTTGAAGAGATTTCAAAGGTTCATAAATATTCCTGAGTCAGTTCCTTGACTTTTGTTTTTAGGTTTGTTGAGAGGAACACCCAGTGTTTAGTCATAGAAGGTACTTACTTTCTAAGAATAAACACTAAAATGTTAATCTGTGTATATTTTAGGGTTTCATCTGAAAAGAACACCAAAAGCAATTTGTCAAGAAGAGATTATGGGTAGAATATATAGAAATTAATGTTTTCAAATATTCAGAAGGATCTGGGAATGAGAAAGTCTAGAAGAGAGGTGAAATTCCACAGAAGTTACTAGTGAGAGCCTAGTCGGTGGGTACAGAAGATGCAGAGGACACAGAAAAGCTTTGGAAAACTCATATGTCTGCCAATAAATTGGGGCTTCCAGCAGACTTAAAAGTAGATCTACTGAAACACCCACATTGGTAGAGTTTGTTGATTATTTGGGATTACTGGTGGTTGGTGGAAATAGTAGAAAGATACATGAGTTGAAACTATAGACCAGTGTGTATCTTTTTGTTTTTCTGTCACCTTGTCTTCCTACCACAGCCTTCCAGGATCTTTGACTTTTTGACTCAAATGGCTCTTTTTTAAAATTTAACTCTAATCCAGAATGACATAGAGAAGAGTCTCCTGGGATTTCTAATTATGGGTCTCAGCTATATTGGCACAACAAAACGCGGCATACACATGTGTTCTCATTGAGGCCACATGTTGTGGCATATGATGTAAGCATCGGGAATATGAATGCACAACACTTATTTCACTGATTCTCAAAAGAATATTTCCAGAAGAAGCTGAGATTTTAAGAAACATAGATGGGGAACATGTTTATGAATCTGCAAGATTAAGCACGAGGAAAGAAATTGTTAGATTTGCCCAGCTGGAGCCATTAGTGACCTTTGGAAGAGCTGTGTCAAGAGGAAGAGGAGAGCAGAAACTCTCATGTATGCAGTCTGTGTGTGCACAGACAAGTGTACATATAAAATACCTAAAGTTTTAATGCAAGTTCTTGGATGTGCAGATCATTTGCTATTTGGCTCAGGGTTGTACTTATAGTAATTAGAGTCAGGAGCAAGGGTTGAAATTTTAACCAATCACAGTTAGCAAATTAGATTGCCACAGGGACCCCTGAGTCAGAGACAAAACCATTCAGTGCTTAGCACGAGACTGGCACTTACCTTGCTTGTTCTTTCCTCACTTCCTCCAGATTCCAGGGCAATGATGTGGAGATAAGCTATGCATCTCTTCCTTCAGTTGCTTCCTCTGTGTATCCTTGGCCCGTGATAAAAGGGACCCTATGTGTAATCATTTTCAGTGACCTCTGAATCTTTCTAGTCTTGGTAAGTTTTGTCCATAGAGAGCTAGTTTGAAATGAGAGTGGCCATGGGATTTGCATTTGCTCTCTAAAGTGATAGCAGTCTTGTGGGAACTGTGTCCTTGGATTTTGCATTTTGTGTAATTCTGGGTTACTCAGTTCTTCAAGGTATTGTGATAAGAATTTGTAATTGCTTGATACAATATCAAGAGTACAGTATTTTTAAGTGATAGCTCCCCTACAAGCATATGTACTATTTATTATGGTAGTTTCAATTAACCTGTAGCTCTTTTACCAAAACAGAAGAGATTGTGGCACCATTCACTTTGTCCTTCACAGATAGAGGACACCGAACACCAGTGCACACCTGCATTCCTGGTATGTTGGGGGTCTCAAGTATTTTGTCCCAACCATGAGAAAGTGACTAGCACATCAGGACAGCCACCCTAAACTGAGTTCCTTTCCATGTTCCTCTCTCACTAATGAGTCTCCCATCAACATGGGCATTCCCGTCCCCAGGTCTCTATCACGATGACTCATGATAGAAATCCTTCTTTGAATCTTTCTTTCTTTCTTTCTTTCTTTCTTTCTTTCTTTCTTTCTTTCTTTCTTTCTGTCCTTCCTTCCTTCCTTCCTTCCTTCCTTCCTTCCTTCCTTCCTTCCTTCCTTCCTTCCTTCCTGTCCTTTTAGTACATGTTTACAATACATAATTTTTACATTCTTTGTGTGGCACAGGTACCAAATCATTTTTATTCTTTTATTTCATTTCCTTTCCTCTCCTATGTCCCCTCCTTTTCCCTCCCTTCAGGTCTTCATTTCTTTCCATTTGTGAAAGATCTATCTCTCTACTTCTTACTAGCTTTTATTTTGCTCTGTATTTATGATTTAGGTTTCTCATATAAAATAATAATGCAATAGTTAAGCTTGTGAGCCTGATTTATTTTACTTAACATTATTGTCTCAAAACAAATTCACTTTCCCAGAAATGACTCGTTTATCTTTTTATGGCAGAGTAGTACATCAGTGTGCATATTCATCACATTTTCATTATCCGTTCATCTCCTGATGGACACATAGGCTGCTTCAAAGATTTAAAGGCCATATTATGAATTGCGTTATTGTAAAAATGGATATGCATGCATACATCACTGTGATATGATATCTTTAAATCTTTTAAGAACATACCTAGAAGGGGAATAGAAATGAAATATCTAGTTTTAGTTTTTGAGGCATTTTCACACTAAGTTCTATATTCATATAATCATCTAAAGTCTCCTATATTTAGATGATATGACACTATATTGAATTTAAATTAATTTTCTGTAACTTCTCCTAATTGATTTTTATATAGCTACTTAACACTTAATGTTCTTACAAAAATCAACCCCTAATGGTAGAAATAATTAGAAATGTAGGTCTGATTGATTACATAAAACATCAATGATTATATATTTAATTTATTACCTTGAATTTTACATTGCTTAATAAGTGCAGTTACATAAATTATGAGATAAATTACAATCATGGTAGAAAATAAACAAGTTCTGGAGGTTTCAGCTTTTTTTTCCTTTAATTATAGATTACTTTTGTTATTAAGCTTTTATCTCCTTCCATTTTTTTCTTTTCAAACGATACCCCTGCTAACTTTGATTGATTCCTTGGTTCTAGAAGAGATGGCCTGTAACCAGACTTTTCCTGATACTCTTTAAACTTGCAGCAGAGCTGGACTGGGGTAAGAATCACTCACATAATAAACAGAGCTTGAGGCTGCTACTTCAGTATTCAGCACCAGTTCCTTGTTCTAAATACATCTGTTCTGAATATTGCAAGACAAGCCATCTAAAACGAACCTTGGTTCTTTCTCCCTCAGAGTTCTCCTCCTCTCTCCAGATAAGCTATTCCTTCCTATATTCTCCTTCTTCAAACTTCATAGAAATCTGTGTTCTGCTTGACGGATAAAAACTGGTTTGGACTTGATGACTTGGGACATTGAAAGGCAATCATCAGTCTTCCCTGATTACTGTACCTCCTAGTTACCCAAAAGAAGAAACATTCTGAACATATTCCTGCTTTGACTTGCCTTTTATACCAATATTTGCCAAAGTCTTAGGGAATTTAAGCAAGTGACCATGCCATACCAAGTGATATTGACTTGAGGTAGGAGAGGGCAAAGCTGGCTAGGGAAATGAGCAGGACCTGTCAAACGCAGGATCCCAGGACAAAGCAAGGACCCCAAACACAGAACTACTTGAAAGCTCCTATGACATGTGGACAGCATAAAAAATGACTGGTCATCGTGGAAAGCCCTACAGCAGCCGCCACGTTTCTCATGCGGGGTGTGTACTTCCACTTTTGCTTTTACCTTCTTTTTTTCCCCCTTTGGTTGGCCCAGCTTCACTCTGTAGAACTGGTCTCTTCCATACCCATTTATCCCACACTTTTCAAATAAACTTTTTGGTACCGTTATTGGCTTGTCCCTCCAATTCTTTGTTCAAGGAAAGAAGAACCTGGAATGTTGTTGATTGGTGAAACATTTCCAAAGAAACTATCACAATATCATGATTTTGGAGCTTCTTATTCATTCGGTATGACTTCATTTCCACTCTAAAACATCAAAGAAGCAAGAACATGCTCACTATTATTTGAGCAAAACTTTAAATATTTTTAAGATTAAAAATTTAGAGTGGCAGAGAGAGAGAGAGAGAGAGAGAGAGAGAGAGAGAGAGAGAGAGAGAGAAAGCTGCACAGCAGTGCTTACTCTTCCTTTTCTTCAGCTGGAGATACAAACCAGCATTCCCACACCGTTCCTGTGATTAAGATACAAAGCTACTGAAATGGAGGTGGTTTGAGGAACCGCTTTTGATGACTCATCACCTTAACCCTGGGGATTCCCATTCTTTATTGACTTTTCACCCAGATTCTTCAGAGTCATTCAGAAAGTCGTTTATATCCCAGCATTATTAAAAAACCAGCAGGGGAAAAAACAAGGATGTCAGTTGTCATGTAATGTTTAAGATAAATAACAATTTGGCTCCCTATTTTTTCCTTAACTCTCTGTGATCTATTTTTAGTATGACCATTCTGAGAAGGCTTCAAAACCACAGAAGATGCTGAGAGAAAGGACATACATTGTAACAAAAAATTTTTGCTTGTTCCTGGGGAGTAGTTTAATCTTATATTACAAACTTTACTATAATAATGAAAACTCACATCAGAAGTATATTTCAGATCAATAATTTCAATTTTTTTTAGAAATGGGTTTGCTTTTGATTGACACACAATTGTGCATATTTATGGGGCAGACTGTGATATTTCAGTATTTGTATACATTGTGCAGTGAAGAAATCTGGGTAATGAACTTAACTATCATCTCAAAATTTGTAACGATTTTGAAATTCAAAAAATAACTGAAATTTCAGTTTGGTTCATGGTTTAAGGTATTCATATGTATTGTCTTCCAATGAAAAGACTATAAAATACATGCGTAATTTGCAACAAAATCTTTGTGTTTTACATCTTACTTTTCTGGGGTATGAGTAGCATTTGCTAAAAGGCTTAAAATAGGAAAAGGCTGTCTTGAATAATGATAGTACTTAGCGTGGTCAAAAGAAGGGAAAAGTTAATGTAGTAGATAGTTCATTGCATACTAATTTAAGATACATGACAGTTTCTATGGGAGTTTGTCTTCTCCACTTGTAAAATATGGAAGAACATCTGACCTCCTCACAGAAAGAGGACAAAGTGTTTTTTTCACTTTGCTATTCCTGGAGGTGTATCTCAGTGGTAGGATGCGTACTTAGCTTACAAGAAGTATTAAATTCTATGCCCAGGACTAAACCAAACCAAGCCAAATCAAACCACTACCATATCAACAACAACAAGAAGTCTAATTGTGCCAGATACTATGGCTAATCTGGGATGAAGGACAAAGGTAACAGTGAAATGAAGTAGGACAAAGATCCCAGCATAGAGAATAAGAACCTGAATTCAAGTCCCACTTCTGTCACTTCAACAGTGTGGTTATTGCAAGTAATTAAAACTTTCTCAGTTTTCTTCATCAGTCAAGGGACAGGGTTGTGTGAGAACTAAATATAATTATATACAAAGTCATTTTCTGAACTAGAAAATATTCTACAATATCTGAATTCCTTCAGTACTCAAGATAACTGAACTCCTGAAAGATTTTGTGCAAATTAATACAAATAAGACAAATAGGTAATGGGAGGCAATTGAGTTTATAGACTGGAAATACAGTTCTTTTGAAAAAAAATTCAGAATCATGTTTATAATTATATATAATTTCAACCAAATTTAGTCATAAATTGGTCCTATCTATCTATCTATCTATCTATCTATCTATGTATCTATCTATCTATCTATCTATCATTTATCATCTATCACTATTTAGTTCTCATAAATATAATTTTCTTTTGGCAAAATTACTAGAGGCAAAGTGTTTTGTTGTAGTACATTGGTATACATGTGTGAAATACAGAACTTATTATTCCCCAGAATTTCTGTCAATTTCAGAATAAGAAAATGCATCTGCAGAGTAGCGTAAGTGAACATTCCCAAATGTTTAAAAATTAAAAATGTGACTTGGATATCATTTAATTTCCTGTTAAATCGTCATATGAGAAATTCTTGAAGTTCTTCTGGAAAAAGGAAAAATGAGTAAACATGTTTCTTATATTTAATGATTCTTGGCTCAAACTGGCCAATGTTTTTGAATATCAATTTGAAACGATATGAATGCCAGTGATTGGCCATTGCACATTATAAAATGAGGTTAGTGGTTAGAAAGTGGATTCCAAGTCTCACAGTTGTTGAACTAAAAATCAGACTATGTCTGTGAAGCACGACAAACACTACCTTGGAATAACAGACTGTCTGGTATTCTTCACCATCTTAAAAACGTATTGGAATATTTAAAAAAATTAATCTTCTGTCAATCATGTTGTTTGAAGTGGCCTCCAATTCAGTATTGAATGGAAATGGTGATTTAGTAACTTTGTGAATCTCTGGAAAAACTGATGTCTATGCCAATCAGCCCTTCTGAGTTTGCTGTTTAATGTGATGACAATTAATGCTTAAGCACTGGGATTGGCAGATAAAACATCCACAAGGAGTGTAAGCTCTTTTAGTATTGTCACTAAGGGTCAGTCTCAGAATGCCCTGAAGAAAAGGAAGCAGGTAATTACAACACAATGCTGTCGGCTAATGGTACAAATACTCCTCATTCAATGACCTATTTGTTTAATGACTTTCAGACTTACAACCAAGTGCACTGTTTGTTCTTTCAACCTATCATTCAGACCTACAGCCCATTTTTTTCTTTTCTTTTCTTTCTTTTTGTACTGTTCTATTCACTTTATGGTTAGATTCTTAATGTCTTCTTTTTGTAAAGACCACCTTGTTTATAAAATTCAGTAATAATTGCTAATCACACTTTACTGTTCTGTTGTACATTCCAGTGCCGAATGTAACAGTTATGCATCAAGTGTTATTTCCTTTGATCATTTCTTTCTTCTGAATCTTGAAATGTATATTTCATTTGTAATTCCTAATTTAGTGATCAGTTTACTTACTGACAATGGCAGGTGAATCTCATTACTTAAAAAAGCAGTCCTTATTACCTGTTGTATTTTAGTCACAGTCACAGTCATGCTGTGCAAATAAACATTTGCATGTAAAGTATTTCTGAAAAAACAAATATCTTCAAAATATGTATTTTTTTCTGTATGTCTGATACCAGGGAAAGATAAGATACCTGACCTTTTTTTGGCATTTTTTTGGCATTAATATCCAAAAAATATATAGCTTGTCTGTTCTGATGCAGAAGGCAGTGAATTGGAGCACAGTCTTATGAGACCTGTTTGATCACATAGATTCCAGGCAGCAGAGTTGTGCAAATGAGCCAGAGAAATTTATCAGTGCACTGTTTAGTTGGGTTCATCTTTAAGGACTGTGCCATTAGGTGATAATAAAACTGATTCATTTGGAGTTAAATAAATTCTCAGTTATAAAAAATGCTTTAGAAGTGATTTTACCTTTGAAACTTCTCGATGTGTACAAATGTCTCATCATACGGATGCGTATATTTTCTCAAGGTTTATGTATTCACTTTTGGACCACAGAAAACAAAATAAAAATTAATTATCATTATTATTCTTGGCTGTGTGATTGTTTTATGTCTTTAATTTTTGTCTTACATTTCTGGCTAGTAAGCTCCTTTATTCCATATTTTATATGTCTTCCTTGCCTCCAAGGTATTTAGAGCAGAGGCAGACAAAGCTGGCATTTCCAATGATTTTTCCAGAGTCAAGAAGGTTGATGGTTTTGTGATATCTTATTAGGAGTATTTTAGTTTCATTTGACCTTTGCAATCACTCAGGCTTCTTCATTAATGAGCCAAAATCACACATTCAAAACAAAGCTTCTAGCAATATCAACTGCAAGATCAGTGTAACCTTGAAGACTCGTAGAAGCTGCTAAAATGCCAGGAAGGACTGTGTGAGGAAATACATAAATATTTCCTGTATTGACTTTATCAATTTGCTAAAAATCATATCTGAGTCACATCTGTTTTTCATCATGATTATTGATGATACTTTCTATATCATTGCTGTGTCATAAGATGTCTTAAATTTTCCAAATTTTCATTTCTGCCTTTTCTGACATATGAGGTGTCAACACAGCCTGAAGCTAGATTATCTGATGACTTGTTGTTGGCTGCTATATTTAATTTACAGGTTATTGGAGAGCATGTGTTCTTCAAAACAAGTAATTTTCATTGAACTATTTTGATAATGTGATATTTAATACAGACTTTCCTCATTTAACAACCTACCTGCTTAATAACTGTTCAAAGTTACAACTGAGGTGTGGTGTTTGGACTGATGATTCATCTTATTTTGTACAGTTCTTTACAACTTGCTGATACACTCTCAATGCCTTTTTTGTACAATATGCCTTGTTTATATAGTACTGTGATTTTTCTGGCTGTACTGTATAGTACAGTACCATAGCTTTATGTTTAGTTATACATTATAGTACTGCATATGCGTTATCAAAATAAAAGTGAAGTCAGCAAGTTAAATTTTCTTTGACCATTTGTTCTGAATCTTGTATATACTACATACAATTCCTGATTTTGCAACCAATTCATTTAATTGAACTAGTTGCAGAACTGTATCTCAGTTATTAAATGAGGAGTGTTTATAGATAGCTCACAGATTTGTTTTCTTAACCCTGCAGAAAGTTCATAGTACAAAAGAAAGCTATTAGAATCAAATTCTAATTAAAACTCAGAATGTGCACTGCACAAAATAGACACTGCACAAAACTACATGTGAAAGACTGAAGGAGCTAGAAAATCTGATATTTAATCAGTATTGTTATTTTCTCCTATAGTCAACAGATTGGTCTTAATTCCATTTAAAAAGTGGGTCATATACTAAGATAAAAAACCATTCTTTTTTCTTCCATTAGGTAGTTTACTGTTATGTGAAGCTAAATAAGTAGTTGTGCAAGTTTATTTTTTAATGATCTAACAGTTAAGTTTTATGACATGAAAAATATGTTTATTGAGAAGAAAAACATTTGATCTTCCTACATGATAGAATTCCCTTTAATCAGTACCGAGAAGCCAAAACCTACTTCTATGCAAATCGCAGCATAATCTTCATGCTGTTAATAGTTTTAGTCTTCATGTAAATAATTGGATAATCTATTCATTTAATAGTAGTACTTTTGTTTCTTCCATCAACCAGAGGTAGAGTATTAGTTCCCATAGTCTACTATAACAAAATAAAACCAACTTCATGACTTAAGCAACAGGAACTTATTATCTCAAAGTTGTCTGGGTAAGTCTTGATATCCTAAACTAAAGTGTCAGCATGGTTGGCTCTTTCTGAGGTTTCTTAAGAAGAATCAATTTTTTGTGCCTTTCCTAGCTTTTGGTGATGGTTAGCAATCCTTGCCTTTCTTTGACTTACATTCCTTTCAATCAGTGTCTCAATCTTAACATGAAATTTTCTTTGTGTTTGTGAGTTTTTAATATGGTCATCTTCTCATAAGGCAATCAGCCTTTGGATTAAAAAGCCGTCCTCCTCCAATATGACTTCATCTCTATTTAATCAATTATACTTATAATGAATTATTTCCAAAGAAGCTTTACATTGGGATTAGAAGGTACTGGGGATTTGGATTCCAATGTGCATGTGTATGTGTGTATTCATTTGGTGAGGCTGGCTGTTGGCTGACAGAGGACCATTCAACTTATAATAAATAGGTGGTGTCCTGCTCGTAAGTTTACTCTCTTCACTTCATTTTCATATTTGTCTCTTTGTTTCATACTGAAATGTAGAAAAATGAGTGAAGTATTGTCCTGTAGATGATTAAGTTGTAGAATCAGGCTTCTTGAGAAGTAATAGGAGGCAGAGAGATCTACAACTCCCTCTACCATGTTTTTTTTTTTTCCAAATCTGGGAATTGAAGTAAACAGAGCAGGGACACAGAGTGGCATGAATAATACCTAGAAAGAAATGAAGTGAGTTCTACAGATAATTTGTGGAAAATCACACTGTTAGTTTTAATCTAAGTGTCGGTGTGGTGCTCAGAAGAGAGATGGAAGAGAGGATTAAATATTAATTACATAAGACAAAGAGCCCTCTCAATGAATGAATACCAATTACTAAAAACAGGAATTGGGAGAGCAAAAACCAGTGAATATTACATTCAGTTCTCATTTAACAAGTGATTGGGTCAAACTATGATGGCAAATGAAAATCTGAGCTCAGAAAATTCTGGGTATTATGCAGACAGGCACCTAATATTTACCCAACTAAGATTTTTTAAAAGGTTGATAAAAGTCAGAACATGGGCAAGAAATAGCATGAGAGATAAACTGGATAAGTTACCTAGTCAGTGGGGAAAGAGATGAAAAAGGAATCCAAATACCCATCCAAACAAGAGCCTAAAGGTAAGAAGGGGGTGGAAAGGCATAGACAGTGAAAACTAATGGCGGCCCTAGGCAGGGACCAGTTCCATCTGGATCTAGCAATTAAGAACTGGCCTTGTAGGTTTACCTGATAGAAAAGAGAGCTCTATCAAGCTGAAGTTCTGAAAGTGATTTCTTGAACTGGAGACAGGAGAGAGGAAGGACCTGTGGAGCCAGCTCAGGAGTTGCAATTTTCATTCCAGTGATTCACCTGAACACCTCAGGGTAAGGTAGAGGAACCTGGCTTGAAAGAATCAAAAAGACTTCTCAGTCAGGGTAAAAACAGCCTCTCCTTTTACTTACAGGGAAAAAGAAAATACATTATATGTCATTTGCCCCTATTCTCACAGTTCCTGGGCAGGTAAAACAAAGATCTTTTTATAGTCTTGTTCCTTTCAACTATGTGCCTTTGATTTTAAGTTTCCAGCAAGGGAGAAGGGACTAAAATTAGTAGCCAAATTTTCCAAGCAGGATGTGACGGTGGTTCTCCTTCCTTTTGATTACAGGCATTGAGTTCAGTGGGATAATACACAAACAGAAGAGGTCTACAGCAGCCGACATGCAAGTTCCCAGTCAGTACCACCAACCCAACTGACAGCCTCCCAGGACTCTAACCCCATTGATCTCTTCACTTATATGGACATAGTCTCCCTTTAAGAGGGACATGAGCAGATGGGAGGGTCTTTGGGAAAAGCCACTTAGAATTTGAAGATATCTTGAGATCTGGGTTATATTTATGCAGTGAAAACTGCCACATATTGCCCTTTTTGATTCATGGAGCAGATGACAATTCTTGAGGAAGTACAAGGCTCAAAGAAACTCTGTCAAACAAAGACAGTACTACAATTAGCTTCAAATGCAATTTAAAAAATAATGTTTGAATGGAAAACAAAAAGGTAGGATAGGTTATATTTGAGTACTTCGGACAAATATCTTTAGATATATCGGCAGAATTAATTATAATTATACATCATCTAGCAACAGAGATACTTTCTGAGAATATTTAGTCAGTTTCACCAAGATATAAGCATGATGGGCTACACTTAAAAAAAACTGAATGAAATAGTCTGATAAATTTCTGTGACCTGTTAATATAACTAAGAGAAGCAATGAATGAGTTATATAGAATTACTGCTAGGCTAATACAGCATATTGATTTGTAATACATTTTTATAAAGTAGGAACATACTGCAAAACAATGATAAAACACATGAATCAGTTATTTATCATTTATAAGCAGCACGCATTGTACTTAACTGTATGTACTTCATTTGCCCATGTCTGATTGCACAGTAATTTTTTTTATATCAGCACTGCAATGTACAGGTGTTACTACTTTTACTCAGATGTCTTCCTAAAGCCTCATACAAAAGTGGGGAAATTTGAAGGTGGCTGCATGAGGGTATGTAAATATGGATTGAGGGTGTGGATAATGGAAGCCCCACCCTTGGTATGAGTGTCTCCAATCAACAGGCTTACAGCCTTTTTGGATTATGAAATCATGCTGGTGCTGTTGTTTGCTGCTTCACTGTCTGCTCCCTGCTTGCCATGGACCGTTTCTCCTGTGTGATGACCCTCTGCTGTGCCACCCTGCTTTGAAACCAGTTGACTATAGACTGAAGCCTTCACCAACTGTGAACTAAAATAAGCCTTTCTTCCCTTAACTTTGGGTGTTGAGGATTTTGTCCCAGCAATGAGAAAAGTAACAAAGGCAACAGGTGAATGTAATGCATTGAACTATAGAATTTCAATGGCTAAGACATCACTAGATGATAGTTTTTCAGTTTCAGTATAATTTTATGAGACTGTCATAATATATGAGATCTGGCCTTGACTGAAAGTCATTATGTGACACTTGACTTTGTAGGAAATATTCCTGGTCTTGAGAAAGTTAAAGTAAATAACAAAAGCAAAATTATAAAAACAAAGTAAATCTATGTATTACTGCATGAATAATGATAATTTACTCTGACAGGAATAATAAGGAAAGAAATAAAAAATTTGAGTTTGGATGAGAAATAGCTGTCTATGATACAGGAACTTATTTTAAACATTTTGATCTACAATCAGCATTAAAAAAGATCATGTATGTGTGGATAATTGTATGAACATTTCTTAACCTGATTAATAATGGTAGCTAAATTACAATTTAAGAAAAAACTGAGTGATGGGTTTCTGAAATCAGAGATCTATATTTTCATGTGTATCATTTTGTAAGTTTTTATTTTTTTAACAGTAATGACTTAAAATTTTGAAGTTCTGAAATCAGAGATCTATATTTTCATGTGTATCATTTTGTACATTTAAAATTTTTACAGTAATGACTTAAAATTTTGAAGTTTTAAAAATTGAGTGAAAATAAGATACAGATTTGTGCAATCATTTTGATATTCATGTACTAAAATATCTTACCTTGTAAAAATGCTATATAATTGTTATGTGTACTATTTCTATAGTTATAAGTATATAAAATGTATTACAGTGTTATAGAGCAAAACCATAATATCGCACTTGTCTCTGGGAGATTTTATACAGATCAATAAGATTAGGAGGTGGGAAAGTTTTGGTAGTCTAAGGGAAATTTTAATTCTTAAAAATGATCTTAATTACTAAAAATGACAGTGTTATGATTGTTTGTTCTCAAGGCTGTAAATATATTTATTTACTATAGTATGTTTCATTGTGTCTCAGGAGTTTTAAACTATTGAATTTTAATACAGATTTGCCTTACTCCTCTACATAAATTCTTCCCCATTGTCTTCTCACTTATGTGGTTTATGTCTGAGCTCTGTATCTGTGTAAAAAATACACAGAAGGACCAAATGATAAGAAAGCAGCTATGTTCCAAAAGACAAGTCACCACAGACTTTCTGGTGTATATAATAATTATACCAGAGTCTTGTGGACTCTGACAATCTAGACCTATAAAACCAAAATGACACAACAAAAGGGAAGATAATTTTTGTCCCATTTCCTGACACCATTGTATTTTTTAAATTAATTCATTGATTCATTTTACCATTTTTATCATTCTTCTTCTTCAGTCCCAGCTCCAATTCCCACAGGCAAACTGTGATATATGTCTTTTTTTGCAAAATTTTCTGTATTTGATGGATGTGTACTTTTGACTTATGTAAATGTGTTATATTTATATGTACTTTTATTTTTTCATATTTTAACACTTTTAAGATTCACTTGTGTTGTTTTGAATGCAATAAATCTGCTGTTGGTAACCACTGAAGGATATTGCATGTTATCTGTTCACTGCAGTTTGCCTGTTCATTCTTTAAGTGGTAGACTCTGGTTGCAATTGATGGCATTGTAATGAATGACTGCATGTCTCCTTTGGACCTATGAAAGAATATATTTGAGCACTATGTCTTTTGATTTCTATCCCACATATCCAGGAAGAGAGATTTGGTCTCCAAAATGACTATCTTTACCAGAAGCATAGAAGCTCCTAAATCTCAGAAATGCTGCCAAATACATCATCTGTTTTAAATGACAGCTATCTGATTGCATAAGATGAATCTCGCTTGAGTGCAGCGAGATTTTTTTTATTTGGTTTCTTCTTTTCAATGATTTGAACTTTTCTGTTTTTGTTTTCTTTTTTTTAAGGCACATGTTCATGTCCTTCATAGAACAATGTGAACTTTATTCACTGTTTTAATTTTAGAAATTTCAAATATCTTCCTCCATCTTGCTATTGTATTTTAATGTTGCATTTATTACAGTTCATTGCCTAATATTCTGTACTTTGAAGGAATTGAAATTATCATTTTTACCTTATATTTGTGTTTTTAGTACTTTTATTTGACATAATTTTCTTAGATGCCAAAGTTGTGTTGAATTATCTCTGTAAGTTATTTTTTAAATGACAACTTTATTGAACTAAAATTTGCATAATGTAGAGACTTAAACATAAGATTCAGTATGTTTTAGTGCATTGACAAAGTTGTATAACCATGGCTACAATCAAATTTAGATTAGTTTTACTATCCCAAAACAAAACACTTCTACCCGCTAGCTATAAAATATTACCTTTAAAATATAGCTTTAAAAGGTAGTCTTTCAAATTTAGGTCTTTATTTGATCTAGCATCTACAAACATGCAAGCAATATTACACAAGGATCTAGATTTCTTTTCTCTATTTACAGTATAAGGCTCTCTTTTGAAAGGATTATGGAAAACCATAACATATTCAATAAAACCATCCTACATAGTCAAAGTAGGTATCATCCAAAAAAATGAGAGAAGTTATTTAGGGGAGATAAACAAATGTATACCCTGAAAAAATACTATGATCCAAGCATTGCTGTTTTTATTTGATATTTCTAGAATTATAGTCTATTAAGAGAACCTCAGACTTAGCTAGCAGAAGCCAGGGGCTGGGGTAGGATTTCACTTCATTCTTAATGGTTTTCATGTGGAGTTTGACTGATAGAAGAAAAAAGAAGGAAAATCTCTTCCTGATAAAGTACAAACAATTGTTTCAAGTATTCTGACTTCACCTCAGTCTGCTTCCAAGAAGTTTACTCTGTCACATAAATAGCTACAGTACCATGCTGACAAAGCTTTGGTTTTGATACCCTTTCACTCCTGCCTCTCTGGCTTTAATTTTTTAACCACTTATATTTTTAGCATCTGGCTGTGCTAGTTCATGTAACAATAACTTCTAAATCCAGATTATTTTTAATCTTCTGCCCAACCTCACAAAACATGCTGATGTTCCAAGTGTTGTACAGTGGACAGATAATCTATCAAGTCAAATGGGCTGGCAGACAGGCTGACTTCTGCTTTTATGAAACTCAAAACTTTGCCAAGTAAATAAATACAGTAAAAAGCATCTCAAACTAGATATACCCTTAAATAAATTATTATAGGAATTCTGCCAACAGCTAGTCTTGCTGTCTCCCAGACTGCCTATGTCTCCCAGACTGCCTATGTTCAAGGTCAAAAGGTCACAATACATTATGCCTGTTGGACTCTAGCAGCAAGTTGTTCCATTCTACAGAAGGTGCTTTTATGCTTATCAAAACAGTCCTGAGGATTCCGTCTGTATTTACTAAAGAACTGTGCGCAATCCCGCCAGAGCTTCCAGCCTTGTTGTTCAAAACCAGTAGTGTTATCTCTGCTAGCCCAGAGCAGAGCTTATCTTTCTTCAGAAAGACAGATAAGGAGGCACTTAAGGGGGTCACACACTCTCCTTCTGGTAGATGATGGAAAATCAAGTCCAAAAGCTAAATCAACTGAGCAGCTATTTGGCAGCTTCTAAGCTACTGGGTCAGTCTCTTTGATATCTAAATAGTTCCTGTTTTTGTTAAAGAAATATTGAACTTTGAAGAAAACAGTAGAGGTGAAAAAGTAAGGAAGCTCTGTGAAATGAGAAAAAACTTAGATTTGAAACAGGTCATAGATACTTGCTTTTTATAGTTTATTAAGAATGCAACTTCTGCTCTTGTTAAATGGTGAGATTTTCATTATACTTATAATGATTTAGAATGGCATGCACCACAAAAATTTAATAAGAAACTTTGCCAGTTATGGTTTAAAGACCAATAAATGTATGTCCACAAGTTTTAAACATGAATATCATAGCTTACATTCTAAATAAGCCTAGAGATTGACAATCAAGTGGGGATCTCGAATGCTACATGCCTGATCAGAGTGTAATATAGTAATATTTCCCTTCTCTCAGGTTCAGGGTTCTGACAGGAGCTTGGAGTGGAGGAGTGAAAGTATCTGAATGGCCAAGATTAACATTGCAAATTCCTTATTTAAAAGCCAATGTAAATCCTGCAAGAGAATCTTATGCCATAACTCAGTTGATTAACTTGACTTTAAATGTACTTTCTCCATAAGCAGAGAGAATTGCAGAGAACAGACTGGGGCTATATTATATTCATCTTACAGATATGAAAACATATCTTATAGATATGAAAACAAAGGCTTAAGTGAGGTTAAATACATTCCCTATGTTCAATCAGCAAATATTTCAGTGTTTCAGGGAATAAGATATCAGTAGTTTGTTTAATGCAGAAGTTGTATTCTGAAAGCCTTAAAGGATCAGAAGCTTCTTTCTCAAAGTGCGACTGGAGACAGAAAAGTATCTTTGTAGACTGAGATCTGTCAACAAAAGAAATGACTACCTCTGGTCTTTCAGCTGCCCCTGGGCTCTGGCTGCTAGTAATGTTGCATCTTCAAGGTTTGTCAAATTATAAAAGCTACTGAATTAGATCAGAGAAGATTAAAATGAATCTAAACCATGGAAGAGGTAGCAGGAGTGGAAATGACAGACTGACTGAAGAAATCATTTGGAAACCATATTTGAGATTGACCAAATGTTGACATTTACCATCTACTCAGTTCCTCCTTGGAAATATATCATGGGCTGATGGTATCAGCCCCAGAGGTACTATTTGCTATGAGCAATGTGACTCACAGGCTAATGTTCAATAGTTCCCAGTCATGTTTGGATGAAAGCTCTTAATACTAAACATTGAATCATTTTCTAGATGTGCAGGGTTTCATGGTCAAATTATACTTCCCTTAAACGAAGACTTCGGGAAACATCACGTGATGAGTCTTAATGATGCAACCCTTGATAGGCATGCCACTTGCAAGAGGTCAGCCAAGCTGCTAATGTGATCTTACTAATTGGGCCATCATCTATGTTTCTTTGCAGTTAAAAAACGAATCTTGAAGAGATCAATGACTTTAATGAGCTGCTCTCTTGCAATAAGACGTTTATAATCATAATGCTGTAACTCATCCTGTCTGTTATTAATTTTTCACTCATTATGGAAATCAAGTAGTGCTCCTTTAATTTTCTGATGAACAGAATCTTAATCTTCAATCCTTCTATTCAAAATGAGTCTTACACATTGGACTATAGTTAATCTTTATTGTTCCCATATTGCCTTTTTTTTTTTTGCTGGTTTATTTATAATCCCTTATTCATACTTGAGTTTGTCTTGAAGTCATTCATGGACATATACAAAGCTATATATATATATGTATCCACCTAATACACAATTTCTCAGCTGAAGCTGAATAAACAAGGTCATGTTCTACTTTTTTCATTTAAGCTCCTGTTTTAGGAAGCAAATCATCCTTTCTCTATGGTCTAGGTACTACCTGGCTTTTCACATTTCTGTGCTTTTTTTTTTTTTTTGTAAATTTTATAATGGTCTCCCAAGTGTAGTGTTATAGTGTTTCTAAGTACAAAAAGACTGTAATGCACCTTGTAGAGAAAATTTATGCATTAGATAAGCTTCATCCAAGCATGAGTTACCATGCTGCTAGCCATGAGTTTAGTGTTAATAGATATAACAATATGACAAGAAAAATGAAAAACAGGGAAAAGGAGCTAAATTTGTGAAATTGGGAGATAATGGAAAATTAAAAAAAAAGTTGTAATGGGCAGCATTGTTTTGATGTTTAAAGTGAAAAATTATGGTTATATTACTGAGGATCAGGAAAGCATGAAATCCTTCTTAGATAGTGCAGAGAAACTCACACATTTTGAATGGCAATAATTGTTAAAATTTTAAAATTGTGAATGAGGTATGTCTAGATATCAAGAGGTAAAGAAGAGCAAGGTACTACCTAGACCAGAGAGAGGAAGTAACTTGCTTCCTGAAACAGGAGCTTAAATGAAAAAAAAATTAAAAATGTATATGTAAGAATTTAAAAATCTCTGCTAAATTTTTTCAGAAGTAGAGTTAGGTAAAAGAACAGGTTTTCTAGTGATACATTTAGTTTTAGGAAGTTGTTGATAAAAAATCTATATAATATGGAGATTCTTGTGATGGTTTTTGGAAATTAGCTTTGTACTTCTTATGGAAGTAGTAGTTCAATATTTGTTAATTAAATTTTCACAATGACTTTATACAATGCACTACTGCAAATAGTGAGGATGAAGTGTTTGTGTCTTACAAATAAAGGAAGGACTTCCTACTTTCTAAGTGAAATTTGCTTAACTGTATCAGAATTTTGATAAATAAATGCTCTAAAATACTTGTTTCTATAATCAGATAATAAAATAAATGAGTAAAAAGATCCCATATTTTGTGAAAGAGTGTAAGTCTTATTTATGGCCCCATTTTCAAGATGAGGAAGTTAAAGCAAAGAATGATAATGTATTTTGCCCAAAGTGAAAACTAGCATAGATTAAAACTGAAGAAAGCTGGCTTCATTTCCTGTTCTTTCATGTACTATACTATACTATACTATACTATACTATACTATACTATACTAAAGATTTTTAAGAAAATAGTGTTCTGAATATGAGGTATTAAACATAAATTGCATTGTGCATCATTCAGATTTTCCTGTGATCAGTTTGGCTGGGTTTAAATATTCCCCTTAGCCTTCATGTTGGAATTTAATTGCCATTGCAAAGAAAATTGGAAGCAGGTGTTTTAAATGTGACTAGGTCCTGGGAACTGCTCCTTCCTTCATGAATAGGCCAAGTTTGTAGTCCTGAGTGTGCTAAAAGGTAATTGCTTGATTTTTCTCTGTCATTTTTTTTCAATTTTTATTTTTCAATTGGTTCACATTTGCAATGCATGATGATTACATTCCTCATGTGAAGTTGACACATATACATGACACATTTTAGCTCTTTTTGCACCCCTTCCCCTCTTTTTCCTCCCCTCCCTCCACCTCTCAGTCCTCTTCCCATTTGCAAAAGATCTCTGTCCCTACTTCCAATTTCTTTCTTTCTCTCCTTTTTTTGGTTTTTGTTATAAGAGGTTTCTTATAACATTTAAACAACATTTAAACATGCAAACATTTAAACTTGGTCTTGAGATGCATTCATTTCCCCTCTAATGACTTAGATTTATCTTTCCTTATGGCAGAGTATTACTCTACCATGTGTAAATACCACACTTTCTTTAGCTGTTCATCTGTTGATGGGCATATGGGCCACTTCCATGATTTAGTTATTATGAATTGTGCTGCTATAAACATGAGTATGCATGTGTCACTATAATATGAAGGTCTTTAACTGTTTTGGTAAGAGAACTAGAAGCAGAATAACTAGGGAGAATGGAATTTTTAGTTTGTCTGTTGAGGAGCCTACATAGTGATTTCTATTGTGGTTGTACTAGTTTATATTCCTACCAGCAATACAATGTAGAAGGATTCCTTTTACCCAGAAGACTTACCAGCATTTGTTATTAATTGATTTCTTTTTGATAGCCATTCTTTCTGGAGTAAAATTGAATCTAAGAAATAAATTACTCTACCAAAAAAAAGATCCAATTGAAAATGGGTGGCTGTAATGAATAAACACTCATTTCCTCTGTCTTGCATGTGCTGTCTTCCCTTCCATCATGTTATTATACATCAGTGTGACCTTCACCACACCTTCAGTCATGGACTTCTCTGTTTCCAGTAGGTTTGAAGTAATTTTTTTTCCTAGTATATAATTCAATCTGCAGTATTTTATTATAGCAACAGAAAATGGACTAAGACCCTTTTCTAGACTCAAGTCCTTTTTACTTAGCACAAATCTGCTTAGTTAAACCAGATACTTTTTCATCAAAGCACTATGCTTCCTGAAATCTCTTGTCTTCCATACCTGAGGGCTGAGCCTTCCTTCAACACTTTGTACCCCTAGCAAGTCTAACCTTACCTTTCCAGAAAGAGAGGACTTAACAAGGTAACTAATATATGACACAACTTATTTCTCATCACAATTTGTTCTGACTACCATGCACAGAATGGTTTGAAAAGCAGCTATACATAATGTATTTAGGGATTTCTTAAATTCAGGGGGTTGCTTATCAGTTAGATCTTCAGTATATATTTTAATTTCACATAAAAATTATTGAACATAGGGATACGAGTTTGATTTTTCTGTATAAAATATAGGAGAATATTTCCTACCTCATGATTTAACTTGGATTATAGAAAAGCTATTGTCTATAAAAAAAAAGTAGTATATTAAAGCCAGGGGTGATAGCACACACTTATAATCCCAGAGGAGGATCCAGGCCAGCCTGGGCTACATAGTAAGTTCAATACTGGTCTGTACTACAAAGTGAGACCCTGTCTGAGGAAAAAAAAAAAATATATATATATATATATATATATATATATATATGCACATTGTGTGTTTTTGAAAGTCAAAATATGGTGAAAATATTAATGAAAAAATATGCTTGTGTTTACAGATATATCTTCTTAAAATTTTTGCTATCTTGTTGGAAAAAATATTTAAATTATAAGTAAATAACGAATTGACCAAGTTTTTAAACTTGAGTTTAAGAAGAAGCCATGCTCCATCTGGGAGGAGTAAAGCAATAAGCACCCAATTCTCTCTTCCTGTAAATCATACAAACCATGTCAGACGCAGGAAGAGGGAAGGCAGTTCACCCTTCCTGTGAGTTGGCAGAAACCATGCAGGGTCTGGGAGAAGTACAACAAGAAGCTAATTTGCCCTTCCTGTGAGCTGTGCTTGCAGGACTAAGGAAGAGAGAAGCTAGTTGGGCAACCAGTATACATGCTAAGAATCAAGAACCCCCTCATCCCCCATTAGCAACTGGCTGGTTCAGAGGACAGGCAGAGTTGATAGCAACTGAGGTACAAAAACAGCTAAATGCTTGCACTGTCTGATTGACCTTGCAGACTTAAGGCTAGTAGGCTGAGCATCTACTATGAGGATAATAATATGCAATATAGCTAATATGGTGCATTTCTTTGTTCTTGTTTCTGAAATCCAATATTGTTCTCACTTTTTTGTTTTGTTCCAATTTATTGTTTTGCTTTTTCAGTGTTTTGTTTTGATTGGTTTTATCTGTTTTGTTTTATTTGATTTTACTCTGTCTTATGGTATGGACAAATACTGTGAAGATGACAAGATATATTATGGTAGCCATTGTTGACTTCTTGTTATCTTGTTTTGAAGTTTATACCACTTTCACTGTTTTGTTTTCATTGGCTTTATTCTGTTTTATTTTTGCTGTATTTTGTTCACTTTAAAATAAAAAAATAAATTTGAGTTTAAGGATAAAAATAAAACAAGGGTTATTAAATAAAATTTATTTAAAAATTAATTAAATTTGTGTCAATTTCAGGCTAAGCATTAGCTAATACTTGAAGTACCTTTTTACCTTTTTGTGTAAACACAAGAAGATACATTTTGTAGCAGGTTATACAGAGTTGGAAAATTGCAATTTTTCATCTGCTCTGGAAATAATCCAATTGTAGGAGAAAACATCAAAGAAAACTTGGATTGTGATCAAATTTGAGTCTACAACAAAGGAATATAAGCAGAATTTAAGATAAAAGTGATGAACAGTTTTTCTCTCTACATTTAGAAATAGATAGCAGTTTATCATTCATAAATATTTCTTTGGTTCATGCTTATTCTAGTTGAGTGGGCTGAAACACTCTCCTTACCCAAGGGTCAGTTAGTCTCTTTCTGAATATGACTATTTCCCACCTCAGATGAGAAGAGAGATGGAAGTTGGTATCAGGGATGTCTCACTTTCAGCTGTGCCCTCACTGAGAAAATTAAGGCACTAAGAAAATTCCCTGAATTCTTGTATTAGTTTTTAATATTCCTGCAAAAAAATTATTTCAGATTTAGTAATTAACAGTGTAACAAATGTAAATATCCCTTTCTCTCTAAACTCTGCTTCTGTCATTACATCTCCCTTTTTGTCTTAGTAAAAGGCGAAAGATTTATACAATCTGAAGAGAAACTGGAGTATCCTTTTTGTCTTAGAAGCCCCTTTCAATTACATGAATATATGCAGTCAATACAGAATAATCATCTCAAGACCTTTGACTTTAATCATAATTACAAAGTCCATTTTGCCATGCAAAGTAATATTTTCACAAGTTCTGCTTAGTTTAGAGATCCTGGGAGGACATTATTCTGTACATTACACCTTCTAAATCTCATTTTTGTCATGTTTAAAATGAGGACCATAAAAAGGACTCATTCTTAAAGAAGAAATAAACAGAATTTAGAGAAATAGACACATAATTTAGTCTATAATGAAGTATCCCATTCCACAGAACTATTGCACAAAATTCTGGTGAGTGATGATGTATTTATTTTTCATTGTCTCAAAATAAAATACCCATGGATAAATATCTTCTATTAACAAACTTTTAATTTTTAAAAATTCCTACTTTTATTTATTGTGGTGATTTGAAAAGGGGAAGCTTTTTACTTTGCATTACAAATGACATTTCTGCTTAATAATGTGTTGCATCATAAAAGAGAATGGAACTTCAGACTCAAATAAAAATGGAGTATCACATCACTCCTGCCATGTAACAACTGGGAAACCCCCAAAGCCCTTAACTTACTTCCATTTTCTCCTGTATTTGGCAAAAAAGTAATAGCAGCCTTTACCTCTTATGAGGATCTAAAAACATTTAATTAGGAAAAATAAAATACAATTAAGTAGTTTCAATAGTTTTTTACCTGTGCTATAAAGGATTAGAAATTTGGAGATTGAAATTTAGTCTATCACAGTCATGGAGCTCAGAAATCTGAAACCAAGGTGTACGTGGAGCCACACTACTTCAAAAGTCTCTGGTGGCTTCTGGCAATCTTCAGTTTGTAACAGTGTTGCTCATCTTCTGACTCAGTCTCCACCTGGCCACCTTCTCTATTCACTTCCTTCTGTCCTCTCTTCTTTTTGCAAGAACAAAAGTCATGAGACTTAGGGTCTATGCTAAATTCATAATGATTTCACCTCAAATATATCGCTTTCTGAATTCCAGATGGACATGAACTTTGGAGGAGCATTGTTCAATCCACTACAATACCTATACTCTATCACCAACACACACACACACACACACACACACACACACACGCATTCTCTCTGCTTCTCTGTTCTTATTGCTGAAATGTCATCATCATGAGTTATGGTATTACAGAATTTTATTCTGTGAACAAATAACACTAATCAACTAAAAAGATCTTAATGTTTGTCTCCCTGCCAAATTCATACACTGAAATTCTAATTCCAATGTGATGGTACTGGAGATGCCGTCTTTGGGCTATGAGGATAGAGAGCTCATAAATGGGATTAGTGTCCTTATAAGAACAAGACAAAGAGCTAGTTAATGGTCTTTTACCTTATGGAGATACAATAAATTGGCTCTGTGTAACATGAAAGAGGACTCTTAGCAGAACCCAACGTTACTGGTCCCTTTGACTTTTGACCTCCAGAACTATGAGAAATAAATATCTTCTCTTTATAAGCACACTGTGTGTGACATTTTGTCACTGCTCCCTAAAATACTGCACCTAATAATTATCAGTAAGCACTAGAGGTTGTGTGCTTAAAGTCCCTTAAACCTCACACTGCTCCCTTTGTCTTGATATTTATAGTATTGCTCATTGGCTTCCAGGTTTTACTACTGACCTTTGCACAGAATTTGCTATCTCAGTGTGTGGACACACACACCCCTACCGGCCACAGGAATGAGAGCCTTTTCTACACCTCCTACCAACTTAGTGTGGCCTCAAGCTTAGTTTTGATAGCAGTGTTTTGAGGAGCTCTTTTCCTGTCATCAGTTCAACACTCACCAGCAGGTCATAGCTCATCACTTGGGGCTTGAGTTCTATCCCAAGATTTGAAAGGAGATGCAGGAATAAACACACAGGTGGTTTAGAATGGGAGTATAAAAATCACCAAGAAATGACTAAGTAGAAAGAGGTATCCAGCAATGAAAGCATTGCCTTGAAAAGGAAACAGAGTGAACTATTGAGAAATAGGAGCTGCTTTTGAGGTCATGGTACCAGGTGAAGAAAAACACAAGACACAAAAACAGAAAACTTCACTGGCAGCAATAGATGAAGAGTACACTTTGACCTGCTGGGGATCATCGGCACAACCAAAAGAAGTCACCCTTTGCTACTGTTTTAAGGTAGAGCCTGGGGCAGTAGCTGAATTCTGTACCTAAAGGTCAAGCAAGCATTTATTTAGAGCTTCCCATTGGGAAATTGCTCTAGAAGCAGGGTAACCAGGTATAGATTGCTGTCATATTCTTAGTGAGAAATTTTAAGCCAAAATCCTAGCTACAGGAATTGAATGGAAAGCAAAGTGTACACATGAAATTTGCTTTCCGTGATGTGGAAATTTAGCAGTGGTAAGAAGCATTAATCTAATAGATATGTAAACATTTACCAAATTGCTGATTTTAAGATGTACATGTATTATTCCTCTGATTTAACATCTTTGAAATTGTAACATGATTTACAATTCCTGATGGGCCATCAGCAGTTTGTTCTTTATTAGTTATAATTCACTGTCTAGGTAAAGGCATTAAAAATTCCAGAACAGATAAAAGCAGCTCCCGGAGACGAAAGTAGAACTCTCTTTTAAAACATGCTGCACCATCAACACCGCAGATGACTCAATAAATGGTGTCGTGTGAGCAAACACAGACACTAACCCTTGAGATTTAAAAGTTTTCAGATTATTTGGGTCTTGAAGGAGTATGAAAGCCTAGATAACATCAGTGGTTCTTGCTTTTTGTATATGTAAACAAGTGGGATATTGTCAAATATAAGTGCAGAAATCTTTTCAAAAGTGTGATGCAACATTTATACATAGTAAAAATAAAAAAACACAGTTTAATTGGAAATATTTTTATTACATAATTTGTCTTGAAAGCAGGAGGCTTGATGAAGAAGTGGAGCAGAGGACATTTGAGAAGAAAAATCATATTGTGCAGAAGCCCGTGAGACAGAAGGCGGCCACTGCTGAAAGCAGGTAGGAGATGAACCTGGAGAGATAGACAGTATCCGCTCCCAAAAAGGGCATGTTATGGGTTTTAAACTTTTATCATGAGGTTATTGAAAGACCATCGAATGTGTTAGACAGTAGTGTACCAGGAACAGCTCTGTTTCTAAGCTTATTGTGTTTATAATGCAAGGAAAGCCTCAGAGATGAAAAGTAACGGATTCTGGGAGATCAATTAATGGCTATTTTGGCTGTCTAGTTAAGGGTAATAGTGTCCAACACTAGAACAGTGACAGTGGAAACCAGTGAAAGTGGAAAGATTCCAGAGGTCTTTGAAGGTAATGCAGGCAAGACTTATTTTTAAATCGGTTGTGGACGGTCAGTGGTGCTGATGACACTGGCCATTCTGACAATGGACAGCTTTTTCCCTGAATTGCAGTGTTCTGCTTTACTCTTAGCAGTTGACTTCATGCTCTGGCTCAGTGCTAGCAGTGGGAATGGTTAGAGGCAGGGAGATTACTGAGATATTTAAGAAGTATTAGATATATGTATGCTGCACATAAAACATTTACCATTCATGAACACACATACAATAAGCCATACTCTGGTGCCATTTTTTGAGATAACAAACACTGAAAGAGAAGATTTAGGGACAGCTACACAAAGACTAGTTTTGAAGTCCTTTCTGATTGGTGAGAAAATGAGACAGAGAGAGAGAGAAAATTCTTATATATATAATTGCATAGACATAGAGCTTACCTGAGACATCCTGGTACCCAGAATGCTGGAGATATGACTTTCTAAATACATGGCAATGAAACCTAAGTACTGCATAAGAATAATGAAGCAGACTGGATAATGCCCTCTCCCCAAATATGTCTATGTCCTAGTGTAATTTGTTAATCCTGCCTCATTTGGAAAATAGGTCTTTTAAATTAAACATCTTAACATAGGAGAACATTCTATATTTTCAAGGTTGGCCCTAAATCCAGTGGCAAGGGTCTTAATAAAAGACAGAGACACAGAAAAGTAGGCTGTGTGAAGATGTGGGCAGAGCCTAGAGTGACTATGTGACAAGCCCAGGGTTGTCTACAGCCAGGCTCGCAGTGTCACCTGGCTTTAAGCTTCTGGTGCAAACACAGCTCTGCTGATGTTCCAGTGGCTTCTAGGACTTTTGGCTTTTAAAGCTGTGAGAGAACACGTGCCTCACTATAAGGTACCAAGTTTGTATTTGTTACAACAACCACAGAAAACTGACACCAATGTGTAGGATCAAGAGTTCAGAGTAAAAAGAAGAGGATTGGGTTTTTGAGAAACTTCAATATGCACAGTCCTCTGGGGATGGACAAACTGGTAAAGAAAGAAGAAATAAGATAAGGAAGAAAAGTGCACTGTCATGGAAGCCAAGGGATGACAATGACCCCAGAACAACAGATTGACAACTCAACCAAAAGCTGCTGAACTGTAAAGCAGCAGGGCTCTAATAGTGGCTCTTGGCTTGATGGATAACAGAATTCATACAGCTAAACAGCAGAATGATGTAGCTGGAGTTGTACGTGTGAGGAAGTATCTCTCAGTATTGTTCCCTTCCTTTTGCAACAAGACAGGTTTACGACTTGCAGTGACGTCAGGTAGCTTCTGCCCCTCGTTCAGGACTTGTCACTTTCCCCATCCTTGCTGGTACTCTCACACCAAGGTCTTGAGCCACCATGTTGAAAAAAAGCCATGGAGCTCACAAAGAAACCATAGGATGAAGGCCTGGAGCTGCAGATTTGCAGAAGGACAGATTCAGCCACTGTCTGAATCGTAGCGTAAGAGTTACCACTCCCAAAGCTGCACAGCAGAGCCTCTTCCCTGATCCACAAAAGCCCCAGGGATAATGAAAGGAGCATTAATGTTTCAAACCACTAACTCATTTCACACACGCGTAGTGTCAGCATGAGGAGTAAACAAGTGACGAAAGATAATACACTCCCGTTGTCTGAATCCATTGCTATTAAGACACAAAAGGGAATTTCAGAGCCATCGCAAATCATTTAATTTTATTGAGCTAAATTGATACTGTGAAAACTTTTACCATAAACATTTTGGTTAAAATGCATTCTGTCATATATCAGAAGATTACCTTAGTTTCTTATAAAATTAATAGTAGCTAAAGCCCACATGTATATCTTATCAACTTACTTTTTAATTTTTAGCACACACAAACCAAGCTACGTTTGTCAAAGACATGAAAATTAAGCTTTCAGGCCAAATTCTAAACCATGGATACTTGTGCTAAAGCTACAATCTGTTACAAACAACTACAACAAAAAACTCTTGAGACTGAACATGATTGGAAATTTAATTTAAAAAAAATGTAATACCTCTAACAGTACTAGCAAGTATCCTATAATCTGTGTGCATAGTAAATTTATGTAGCAAAATGCATTGTGCTCATTCGATTTGATAATATATATGATAAATAAATTCTATCAGATCATTAGTTATAGTCAAAGAATGTGAAGAAGAAATGATTTTTGGAGTATTTTGGAATTGCAGGTAAGGGACTGTGTTCTATATCTGCTCTGTCTTTCCTCCCAACTGTACCTAACAGTGAACCAAGTCTTGCTGGGAAAGTTAAAAGCACAGGGCAAAGTAAATTCCTTGTAAGTTCGTCATTCCCGTGCTTAAAGGGGACCGTAAAAATATCTGGCTAGTTCCTCCAAGTTTCTCTGGTTTTTCATCAAAAATTCCAACCAAATTCTTTTTCTTTTGCTTTTAGTGGATGACTTCATATTATGTTTTACAATAAAAATAGCAACTTTTAGGAGGAAAAAAAATCTTTTTTTCTAACTTCACACTACCTATTAGGTCTTTCAAATGCTAAACAGAGTAATTCTTAGTTTTCCTTTTTTAATTACTTTGAGGGCAATGATAAGCCAGGTAGTTGAGGAATATAGAAATTGAATCAAGTTTATGAGTTTGTAAGAAGGCGTTTGAATAGAAAGAACTAGAGACACTAGAGCGTGGCATAGTTAAGGTTATTATTCAAACTTGAGGCATGGGTGAAGATAATAAAGGATACAGTGAAAAGGGAAGAGAGCTTAGGTTAATCAACTGTTTGTCACCACAGTGAATTCCCAAAGATAATTAATAAAGAGAAAAGGTTTATTCTGTCTCACAGTTTTGAAGATTTCAGTTTACATGTTAGTGGCCACCTTGCTTTTAGACCTTTGTCTAAAGGCAGCACGTCATGGCAGGGGGCAGAAAGGCAAGAGATCAAGGTCCCACAATATCCTTCAAGGTCATTCCCTCTGTAACTAATGACCTCACCCACGAGGTCCGATCTCTTAAAATGTGCGCCATCTTCCCATACCACCACTCTGAGATGAAGCCTTCAACACATGGACCCACAGTTTCCACTTAACACCCAAACTATGGCAGGATTAGATGTGGCCACAAGCTAAATGACCTGGAAAAAAAGATGCTTAGAAACCAAGAAACCATACTCTCCTCAGAAATTATAGATAAATCTTTCCAGAAATTTGTGAAGACAAAGTTAGAAGTACAGAATTCTGACTGGAGAGAAATGAGAAAAATATGTAGATATGTCATTGATTTTCTTTCTTTTTTAAGTAGAACATAACATATCACAAGGTATCGGATGTATTTCGTTCAAGGAAATGAATACATTCCTAATTATGGTCTCCTATATTCAGCCTACAAACCTTCTAAATCCTAAGTTCCCTGCGTGACTCAGAGAATAAATGATTGAGTGAAATTTACTTGATGCACTTAAAATACTTAGAGTCAAATGACGAACTTCCCATTTTAGGATGTGTTGTTTAAATAGTCTATCTGTCTGACTATGGGAAAGAAAGGTAAAAGAATATCATTTAAAAAGAGGAATATGGTTTTATGAGCAGTGTTCTTTATTATGTGATTAATGAACAAGATGCCAGACACTCACCAAATTACAGTGAGCATGAAAGTTAAATAAATAAATAAAGGCATTGAGTCACCTTGATGAGACCCTGTATCTCTACTTTTAAGTTCTAAGCGTTAGGGCATCTTTTTGCTTAGAATATTGTTTTTGGCAAACAAAGGCCTCATCCATAAAATTTTTCTTGACACTTTTAGCATAAAAATCACGTTTGGCCATAAAATTCCATGCTGCAGTCACAGGGACAGAAGTCATGACGGCAGAAGTGCCTCTGTGCTGCCATATATTCTGACTCTTTCCATGGCGTATCTGTGAAATAGACAAATATCATATGAAAAACACACATTTATAGTCCCTGACCTTAAGTTTATTTAATATTACTTTTCAAAGACCACTTTAAAAGCATCATTGTTTCAGAATATGTTCCAGGTTTTTTTAAGTCGATGTTCAACATTCATGTTCAAATGTATTTCTTTGTCGAACAGACATTTCTTACCTTTTGAATGTTAAGTCTTGTGCAGTTAAGCATAAAAAGAAAATGGATTTTCTTTCTGTTATCTTTCAGGGAGGATAATTATCAGGTAATATATGATCTGCTTGCTGTGTCTGCGGGATGTTATCTAACTGAAGAGTGAGTGACCAGGGTGAAGCAAAGCATATGGTGACGTATCTGGTTTGTGTCTGAAAGCAAGTGTAGCAGAGAGGGCTGTAAAGTCCTAAAGGGAGGCATGCCCACTAGCATTCTGCACAAAAAGCCTTTTAAACCTGCCGTCACAGTCAGGCATTTACTAGGGAGCTTGCAACATTAAAAAAAGTATATATGACAGAAGCATTATTTTCCTTACGTCTCTCAACATATCGTTTTGGGTCACATATACACATATGTAAACATTTAAATCAAAACATAAAGACTTTGTAATGAAATTATTTGAAGTATACCAAATTTAAAGAATAGGTGATGAAAGATTCAATTACTACAAATTAAATGTTTTAGAGAAATTTACATGGGGATTTTTTTCCCTGGTTGTTGATGAGTTTCACTTTGGCATTATATTTTTAAATTCCTTGGGCTAGAACTGTGCTTCGATTTTGTCACAGGGTCTGAGTCTCTGACACAGTTTTCATGTTGTATTTTGATTATCTGTTTGTGTGTCTGCCTTTTCTGTATTAACCCTTGGGGGTTAATCTCAGTCATTTTGTATTCAGGTAACTCATATATAAGTTGGTACAGACTAATTTTTCAGTGTTACTCCTCAGTAAAAGAAAGACAATTTATATATTTATCTGTTATGAATAAAAATATACAAAGACAAATGTTACTTTCTCATTTATAACTTTTTTCTTATAGAATATGGAGTAAGAATAATTTTAATAAAATATATGCACCCTATAGATTTTTTGATCATCATTTTGTATCATTTTTATTAAAAACTTTTAAAATAAATAAGAAATCTGTTATTTTATTGTTATATTCAATGTAATTATTTTCATATGTCACCAAATCAGTGGATGTTTATGCAATTAATAAGCCACAACAAAGTGTGTTCCCAATTTTATTAAGTTCAATAAATTTTTAGTGTTAACAACAATAAATTGTAAAAATCAACTTTCCTTAACACATTTCTTATAAACTTGTGAGTAAATAAAAATTTCCCGTAACTTGTATTCAAGGTGGAGCTGTCTTAAAAGTTGATGTGAAGTTACATGTAACAATAGGCATGATCACTACTGCCTGTTATTTCAGTTGAAGACATTAGGACATCAGGGAATTCAAATACCCAGGATCAGCTTACATCTAATTAAAATGATTATGTGCTTTACTAGCTGACAAGAGCTACAGTGTCTCCCAACATGTTCTTAATTGAGGTGTCTTACAAGTATTTAGATACAGAACTATTTAATGCATAGTTTGGTTAGTTTTTGTATGTATATATACCCATTACCAGCACCCAGAGGAAAGCATAAGACATCTCAAGAACACTAGCAAACTCCCAAATCCCCCTTCCTAGACATTCATCTCAGAAGTAGTCACCGCTAATTTGTAAGAACATAGTTAAATTTTGCTAGTTTTTGAATTTCATTGGTATAGATTAAAAATGTACAGTGTCTTGGCTTCTAACTTGATTTAATGTCTGTAAGAATCAATTCTATAATATGCCATATTAGTTAATTCTTTCCCACTTGGTGCGTTAAGTGAATGAATTTTAAAATTCAATAGTTTTAAATTTCTTTTTCCATCATCAAGGTACATCACAATTTGTATACTTACTCATGTGATTATTTGTATGTATTTGGGATGGTTTTAGTTTTCTCTATGATGAAAGTGTACTGTGAACATTCTCATGTACATGTTTTGGTGGATATAAGTACTTATTTTGGGAAAGTAGGGGGAAATAACTAGCACCTAAGAAATTATATTTAAATTTGTTAAATATGATAGCCAAGGAACATCAAAAGAGGTTTAATAAGAATGTAGGAAACATTGTAAAATTAATTTTTCCAAAGTGATTTTATTTATTTACTCCCCCCTTGGCAATATATGAGCTTTGTGTTTTATACACTTGACTCTTGAGATTGCTGGTTTTAACTTAACCTTTGTGTTGGGTGTATCTTAATATCAACTGTCAATTTACTTTTCAATCTTCTCACGACTAATTATGTTGCTCATCTTTCACATGTTTGTTGGTCATATTACCTCATTTTGTGCAGTGTGCCTTTTTCAAATTTTACTAACTCATTTTTTTAAGTTTTGTCATTAACTGATGAATTCCATGTCCCAGATATTACATCTTTATTGAGTTTATATACAGTAAATGCTTTCTCCTCATCGATACCTTTTGTCACTCGTTCAGTGATGACTTTTAATGAAAAATTTAATTATTAAGATTAGTTGCTGTTAATTGTAATGGGCCAATTTTTCAATGTTTTCTTTAAAAATGTTTGCATATTAGATGTTTTGATACATTTGTCCATATAAATTGAGGTTTTAAAAAATACAGTGGCATTCAATTAGCATATCTACTCCTGCTTTTTGCTGAATTCCATTGCAAGAAATACTGTTTTAAAAAAGCTTTCAATTTGTAATCTGTGTATTTCTTTTTAGATTAAATGTGTTCCTGGTATGTAGCATTTGCATTGGTTTTTTTCTTGATTCATTCAGTCGCCTTTCGATTGGCAACAGTCCATTCACACTGAGGGTTATTACAGAAAGTTATTGACTTATTACTGTTATTGAATTATTTTCCTGTTGTTGAGTGCATTTTTTCTCTTTTTTGCTTATCTGTGCACCCTGCCTGGTATAGTCATCCTAATAGATTTTTTTTTTTTTTTTTGCTGTGCTGGTATAATTGTCTCTCTACAACATCCTGGACAATTTTTTATAGTGTTGATTTGATGTTCATGAATTTCCCAAGGTTTTCTTACCATGAAAATATTTTATTTCTCATCAATTTTTAAGGAAAGTTATGCAGAATACATAAGCCTAGGTTGGAAGTTTTTATATTTTAGGACTCTCATAATCTATAATGTGTTGAGAAGTTTATTATATTTCCAATGGGTTTATTTTATAAGTGATTTATTGCTTTTCTCTAATGGCTTTTAAGATTCTGTCCCTGTGCTGATCTTCTGGAATTTTCACTATGATGTGCCACAGAGAGGTTCTCTTTTAACTGTGGTTATTTAGGGTTCTACATGTCTCATTTATCTGTATATTTACTCCTTTTCTTAAATTTGGAAAATCTTTGGCTATTATTCCTGAAAATAGTTGTTGAATGCACTCTGTGTTGTCTTCTGATTTTTCACTTGTTCTCCTTAGCTTTAGGTTAGTCTTCTTGGTGTCATGTGCCCATTTTTCCTGTTCTCTCATTATGTTTAAATTGCTTAGTAATTATTCTTTGAAAGAGCTGTGTCCTCTGATTATGAAATTCTGTCCTCGATTGGTTACTTTTACTACCCATATTTGTAATATAATTTATAATCTCCTAAATTTCTGTTTGGAAACTTTTCATGGACTCTAATTCCTTGCTAAACTGGGCATTTGTGTTTTCAGCATTTTGTTTAGCTCAGCTAGCTTTTTAGTAGTGCTTTTTGTTATCTCTGATTGTTTTATTACTTCCATTGTCTGTTTATTTGTGAGCCAGTCAAGAACCTTTTTAATCTGTTTTTCCATCTTTTCTGTTATCCTTTCAAATAATTTGCCAAATGTGTCTTATACTGTCCTACCCCTTCTTGCTTCCTGGATCTTCTTTGGGGGAGTTTAGAGTTTTGAGAGCTATTTAATGCCTAGTCTCATATATTTTATTGTTTTTTGTTAGGTTTATTTTGTTTTATGCTTAGGTCTGTGGCTTCTTTTAGTGGAAATACCTTGTTGTTAGCATGGAGATCTCTTTAGTTTACTTTTTACCGATACACTCAGAGTTTGGCTAACTATAGTTCTTTGCCTCTGTCCCAATATCCAATGATCTCTGTTAATTTAGGAATGAAGGGTGCAGTGTATATGGTCCAGCATACTGTTCTCTGGGAACAGGTTTTAGTATTGCTCATGTTACAAAGGTAATCCAGATATTTGCACACAGAGAAAACCTATTAATGGTAAAAATTATGCAATAATGTCAAGTTAATCAACAACAGTAGCATCACACAAGACAAACTGGATATTCGCATACCATAAGAACCAATAATTTACCATCCTTAATCTTAGAAAAAAATCTATAATTATAGTATAACATTAAGACAAGCCAAATATTAACACAGAAAATAGCTACTCAGTGTGACAACTATAGCTCCACTAATGATAGGTAGAAAAGAATTCTACAATAATAACAGAGTTCACTAACTAAAGATTAGTGAACTTCATGATTATACTGTTAAAGATATTAGGGGTTGGAAAAGGGGGAATGCAGGAGGAAAATTTTGAAAAAGTAAACAATTGTAGATGAGAAATGAGAAAAGTAAGACAAAAGATTCTGTGAAGGAATAGAAGGATATTTATAGAATTAGATAAAGGTAATTAAAAATAAGTGGGAAACAGAAGATACAATAAAAGAATAAAAAATAGGAAAACTCAAAAGAAAACAGAAAGGAAAAAAGAAGAAAAGTGCTCAAATCCCAGTAGACCAGTGACTAGCAAAGAGGAAAGAGAAAAAAAAGTCTAAAACTAGAAAAAACAAAAATAAAAACAAAACAAACAAACAAACAAAAGCTCTGTAGTTTTGAGTGAGTGGTTTCCTTCCTGGGTCTGCAGTTTGGGAGGCCAGAGGGTCACTTTCTTAACTCTTCCAGCCCATGGATTTCGGAGGAGCCTTTGCTTACCCTAGGCAGTGGCCCTGTCTACAGTAGGCTGTGCCTTGCTCATGTTGGTGGATGGGGAAGGCAACCAGACCCCACATCTGTGCTGGCTGTAGACAGCAGAGACACTGTTCAAGAACTTAACAACGGCTCTTACTTTCAGAGTCAGCTGTTTCTGAGTACAACTCACCATCCACCGCAGGGGTGCAGGACCCATGCTCTACCTAGGCTGGGTTTCAACTCCAGTTATTTTTCTAACTTCCAGTTCCTGTCTGTGCCTATCTCGGGTGGCTGTCACTCACCCAGTCACTGTAGAAGAGTAACACGGGGAACCCTAAAATGAAGTTGTTTTTCAGTTGTTCTGAGTTAAATTTAAATAATCAACCCTTTCACAGAATGGTGCCTAGTTAAACCCCCTCTGGAAACATGGCAGGCGCCTGTTCTGGAATCCCTCGCTGGCCACTGACTGCTGTGTGAAAGGTCTCCTCAGAGCAAAATACCATGCTGTTTTGCAGTGCACAACAGCTGTGGGCTCTGCTACCACTTTTTTCTCATGACACTGGCCTTGGGCACTTATTGTGTTTCTGGGGAGTCAGGTTATCCTTTCCATGAGCCATGAGCCTGGAGAGAATCCATTCTTTCTCCTCCATTACGAAATGTGTCTCCAGTTCTCTAGAGCTTCTAATTTTCCCATGGGTTCTTTCCTGATTCCTAGAGATCTCCTCATTTTTTCTTCACCAAGATGTTAATTTTCACTGTTAAGTGAAAGGATTTTTTCCGTCACCAGCATAAATTCTGAGAAAACTGGCTATTCTCTTAATTACACAAGCGCATTTCTAATTGCATCTTTCTCTGACTTTAGTTTGTGTTACACATTCTAAGTACCCTTCTCAGTGTAGTAATACAAGTCCAAAAGTTCGCATTCCAAAATTTCTCTTAATATTTAGTGATATCACTAGATCTAGGCTGCTTTCTCGTGACCTACATTATGAAGTACTAGATCCAAGGAAATTCGCATGCTAGGAAAAAACTTTGAAATTGGTAGGAAGAAAATTATGTGAGGGTAAGTCTATAAATCAAGTTCTAAGAGAAATAAACTCAATTTTATATATATAGAGAGAGACAGAGACAGACAGACAGACAGACAGGGTCAGAGACACAGAGCCAGAGAGAAAAACAAACAAACAAAAATGCTGGGTATTGATTTATTTTAAGGAATTGGCTCATAGGATTGCAAGGTCTGGCAGGTTTGAAATACATGCACCAGGCCAGCATGCTGGAATCTTGAACTCACATTCTATTAGGTACTAGGCTGGACACAGGAAGGATTTCTGTATTGCAATCTTAAGGAGAATTCTTCCTTTAAAATTTCTGTTTTTAAAACTTACAGCCATTTGCATCATGCCTGCAAGTATTACAGAAGCAGAGAGAGAGAGAGAGAGAGAGAGAGAGAGAGAGAGAGAGAGAGAGAGAGATCAAAGAGGTAGGAAAGAGATTCTCTCCCATGCCACTCCTCTAGCCATCTATCTCTTCTAAGCAGATTTTACCTCCCAACATATTTAGCTATAAACTCATCCACGGATTAATCCACTGATGAGTATAACACACTTACAACCCAATCACTTCCAGAAACCCCACTTATGAGCACATGAGGCTTTGTGAGGACATCCAGTTAAAAGTTATAATGCAAGTGAAAGCTGGAACCTATTTGCATATTAAGAAAGCTTTCTAAGAGAGTAAGAGTAATATGTACCTCATAAAGATGTCCTCAGAGGGGCCCCAGAAAATGGCAGAATGGTGATCACCAGTAAAATTCAATCTCTCTGAGATCTAAAATCCAGACAGTGAAAATTAACATCTTGGTTCCTGATTTGGAACTAAGAACTCTTTCTCTTCAAGAGTCTAATATTTGTTCACTCAAGCAATATATACCCAAATTCAAAATTAAAATGATAAAATAAGACAAAAATCCATTTTTGAAATCACTGGAAGAATTTCTGCTTCAAACTTTTTGATTGATTATGAAATGCAAATTTCATTTGTTGTAAATATCAAAAAGAATCTTCATGGTCCTGCACAAAGATTATTTCTAGGAGGTCTTGTTTTTACTAACTTTATGAACGTATACCATATAAGATCTTATAAGAAGCAACAGAGTATACACTGAGTATGATTGCAACTTCATACATAAATATCTTTTTTTTGAGCCAAGGTGTCACTATATAGCACAGGCTGACCTTGAACTCATAACGATCCTCCTGCCTCAGCCTCATGAGTCTTGAGATTATGCCATGTGCCACCATGCCCAGCTCTATTTTTGTTTTTTTGAAATAAGGTCTCACTATGTTATTCAGTTTGGTCTCAAAATCCTGGGCTCAAATGATTCTCTTGCCTTAGCCTCCTGAGTGCTGAAACTCATGTCCCTGCTCCTGGCTTACATCTATAATTATCCTTAAAACAATTTGCTGTGAGAGCATGTATTGTGTTATATTATACATAATGTCTTATATTATGCAATTTCTTATTTGGTGCTCTCTATTACTCTTGACTAGTGATAGTGTGTTAGTTACTATTTTGTTGGTGGGCACCCATAATTTAGAGGAGGATGTGTTTATTTTAGCTCACAGTTTTGTAGATGTTTCAATCCATATTCATCCAGGTCCAAGCCTGGGTAGCATGACAGATAAATATGGTAGAGGAGACAACTCATGGTGTGGCAGGCAGGAAGAAATGCAACTTTCTTCCTTCTTCCCCATGTATTTCATCTAGGCTACAAGCCTATTGGTTGATGCTACTTGGTAGCTTTCCAGACTATGCTAAAGTAACCAGTGGACTAATCCAGTGTTACAAATTCATGACCCAGTCACTCCCAAAAGACTCAACTAGAGCACACAAGGCTTTGGGGGGGATATCTAGATATAAGTCATAGAAGATAATGTCTTTCTGCCATTTCTATGCATTTTCAAATTTATTAGAAATTACATGCAATTTGTTTGTTTAGAATCATATTTTTAAAGCATGTTCTATGTCCCTCTGAACATCTTTCTAGTTATATGCTTTCAAATTTTCACCTAAAGTCTATTGACAATCTATTGTTTTTATCAAAGACTTTTTGTAAATTCTAGTTAATAAAACTCAAGCATGCTGACATTAACCTTCTGTGAGGATCTCTTCCACTTAGGTATAAATTCACCATCTTTGCTCATTATATTTGCATGTACTGGTATTTAACAAACAGAAGTAATCATTATGCAAAGTAAGTGATAAGTTCAGAGCAAAAGTGAAAATTTTCTCTAAGTCATAAGAGAAAATCTGTAGCATATGTCATGACTTCATTCCTAGAAGAAGCCTTTTTTAGAATTATACACAAAATCAATTAGCCTGTCGGTCTGCCTCATCTCTTTCCTGCTCTCTTCTTCACTGTTTCTTGACAATGGATTCACTTAGTTTTTAACCTCCTGTTTCCATGTGGCCCCATTTCCACATCTGTCACTCCCTTTTTCTAAAAAAGGGAATGAAATATTCAATTGGTTAATTGGAAAAATTGACTCAGCCTCTTCTTTTGGAATCCTGGTCTGTTCACAAGATGTAACGTCTGCTCTGCTCTGTGAGATACAGCTTGCCTTGAAGGACAGGATGTGTGACTGAGTAGCTATGCCAGCCATCTTCCTCTTCTAGATCTGAACCTACAGCTCTGTTAACTCTTAACCTTAGTAAAGAAGACCTACATACTGATCTTTATCACTGTAGTGCTTAGATGTGCAACACAATTAATTCTAAATACATCAGAAGAAAGACATATTACTTGAAGTTTCTTACTTATAATTTCATCCATACCTTTCTACTGGTCTATTTTTTCACTACTTCTGCAAATGGGAATACATCTACTAGATCTTAATGCCAATTCTATTTTCCTTTTGTCTTTTTTTATGGTATTTTCGTGGCATCTGTTACAGTTTAAAGCTGAAATGTCCCTCTCAGGACTCACGGATTGAATTCTTTATTGTCAGTGAAGCACTATTCTGATCTGGGAAACAGGTGCTTGGATTATGAGGGTTATAACTTCATCAATTAGATTAGTTCACTGAAGATTTCATTTGTCAAATGTGCTTTGAGAAGGTGGGTCTTTGTTAGGTGAAAGTTGGTGACTGGGAACATACTTTTGAAAGGTAGATTTTACCTTTGTCTCTTCTTCTCTGACATTTTCCCTTTTTCTTTGCTTCCTCCTTAGCTGCCATGAGGTGAGCAATTTTCTTGTGTCACAGCCTCTTGCCATGATATTACTGACAAACCTAAAAGTAGTCACACTGGTGGACCATGGGTAGAAACCTTTAAATATATGAGCCAATATAAATCTTCTTTCCTTTTCATTGCTTTCTTTGTTATTTTGTCACAGTAATAGAAAATTGATCAATACAGAATGAAATTTCCCAGTGTTGTTTATATTTGATCTTTTCATAATTTCCCTCCTTCTTCCAAGTTATCCAAATCCTATATCTTCTATTAGTCCCCATCTTCCTACTTAATACAGGTTTAGTGTGGCTGGTCAAAAATGAATAATCTGTCTAGATATTATGAGATACTTTATGTAGTCAGCCATATCTTCACTTAAACAAGTGTGCAATGGCGAGCAGAAATGCCTAAATGACACCCAGGGTTTGGAAGCAGATTTATTTACATTAACAGTCACTGATTAGAATCATTCTCACAATATGAGGCCCTGATCTCTGTTGGTCTAGGGTTTATATGAGACAAGCCAGCATGAAGTACAGAAGCAAAATGACTTGGTTGGTTTGCACAATGTGCATCACAGTGACCAGCTGTTTCTAAGAGACAGAAGCAAGTTCAACTGGAACCAGAACTATTACCTGGGTAACTAAGAAACAGAATTATGCTGGCTTGGGGGGGGTGCATTTTCTATTACAAATCAACTAATTTTCTGTAAGGTCTTCGTGATGATGAGGGAAAAAAAACTGAAGATTTTTTCAGGTGTAGGCATTTCCTTGATTTAAGTAAGAATTCAGAATACTCTAGGCATTGGATGAAAGAAATGATTTTCAGGTAAACATTGAAAAAGTATCTCTTTAAGTCAGGCTTTTGAAATTGCCTACTGTGAAATTACTAGGTTTATTGTGTTTTGTAGCTCTTAAAGAAGATAATGGAGTATGCATTGGAAAACATAAAGTTTTCCAAAATTGAAAACTTTGTTTCTTGGATTACATGTTGAATGTCCAGTGGTTTGTATTTATCTTTCCTTCTCATACTCAAATGTAAAAAAAATAACTTTTACCTGTATCTTTTTGTCTTCTAAAACAGTTCCTCTTGATGATCTCATCTTTTAAGGGCCAGAAGTTTTAATATTTCAATCGCTATTCGCCCTCATTCATTTGTTTCTTACACAATCTTACACATATCTGCTTGCTTGACAGTTACATATATCATGGTGTTGAGAAATCAGAGCTTGAATATGAAGTTGAGAAAAGACTGTTGAATATTAGTGGAAAGGATGTAGGGGATTGTGGTAAGTGTGAGGATCAAACAAAATTTCAAATGATTCTTAGCAAGAAGAATTAGATCACATTAAAACAGGATACTAAAGGATAGGTTGGAGTAACTACTGTGGCTGATGTGGAAAAGGTTTTCTATGTTTCTGTGAGTGACTTTCTGAGAATTTAGATTTTGGAGGCTCCTTATGCATATGTAGGTAAATATGGAGTTATGAACACAGGAGAAAAGTGAAAGGATGGTTATAAGCCTAGAGGAGAAAAATTTCCAAAGGCTCTTTCTATGGGTAAAATAGTTTATTTTTCAAGACTATGCCATATTGGTACCAGCCACGTGAATTCACCTGAATATCTTTCTACATCTACGGTAGAAATTTGCAGTCAAGATAAATGGTGAGTTAAAGATTCTTGGCAATACCATTATGTCTTTCTAGAAAATATTTAAATGAAACCAAACATTGTATATTTTTTCTTAGTTATTAGACATTTAAAAAGTAGACATCATACACTGTTCTTAATGTTAAGTCCAACAGCATAGATATCAGGGTATTTCTTTGGCTCTGCCACACTGCAGCAATGACAAGTTGAAAGCTCTGGCAGGAACTCTGTAGTAAATTCTCAGTCTACTTGACATCCCAGGAAAAAAGAAGTCTCTCCTATAGTTTACCTATCATTTTGATAACTTTTGTATTTGAATAAATCAAAGAATAAAACTAAAATGATGACAGCAGCAAAAAATTTGAATGTCTTCAATATTCTCAAACCTGTTAGCACAATAAAATCATCTTTTGATATCATTTGAGCTACTGACTTGACTTGTTGATGTTCCAAGGTAATTCCATCAGCTTTGTAGATTTTTTTAAAAAATAACAATAACATTGGACTAACATTAAATTTTATGAAATAAAATCTAATTGTGCTAGAGGTTTTAACAAAGCTGGATTTTGTTTTCCTAGAAACAAATAAATATTTATTCTGATTTTAAAAGAAATGTACAATAAGTTGATGGAGTAAAAATGAAGTTTCAGCGACCAAAGGAAAACAAATCCATTCAATTGAGTTTTAGATATTGATGTGTTGTAAATTTAAAGTTTCATATCTAGGGGCTGAGGACAGAGTGGCTGTTTGAGATGCACATAAATCTGGGTTCTAGCCCTAGAATTAAAAAAAAAGTAATGTATTATATAATATTTTGAACCTAGGATTATTTCCACTGGAAAAAAGAATGGTTTGAGGGCTCTCTTCTGTATTACGTGCTTCCATAAAATTTTAAGGAAAACAAATAGTTATTTCAATCAACACAACACTATTTCAACTTCTTGTAGTCAGTTTTACTAATATATTTCAAAAAGTAAAAGTAAAATATTGACCAATTCTTGGGAAATTTAGTCTGTTGACAACAATTGATTTCCAAATAATCTCAATTCATTTACCAGCCAAATGGCAAGGACTAATTCAACTATCTTGGTATTTGAGGATTTGGAAAATTTGATGGAATTTTTCTATTTCCTTTACTTTTTTAAATCCTTTGAAACACTGAATACTTTCAGTGGATGCCAAATTCCTGGAGAAATTCAGTTTTTGCTACATATGCACATGAATTTTAATCAATTTGAACCCTCTGGGGATTGGCAGATTTATAAATAAACAATGACACCATTATTGTAGTTTACTGCTATTTTTTCTATGATGTGGAACTTTTTTTAGTGACTAGAATTAATCACAGCTTATCCATGGTTCCTGTCTGTAACTGTCATTGTACTACACTGATGACTCAGAAATTCTTCGTGTGGAATTGTCTTTATATGGAGAGATTTAATTCTGCTTGCATAGAATTCCTTTGAAAAGGTTTCTTGGAGATCTTCAAAGTTCTCATGTAAGTTACTATATTAAAAACAACCAAGCTCTGAACAAATCACAAAATACAAACCTATTTTTTAATTTAAATTGCAAAATTTATAATATTTAATTGTATATTTATTTAGTGTCCTTACCATAATTATTGATCATTATAGAAATAAAGTTAATGAAATCTCTGAAGCCTTAAATTAATTCTTAAATAAGATAATCCATTTTTCCCCAAAAAACTTTTCCAGGACAAGATGAAAATATCAACATATTATTTGGAATTTTTAGGAATATTGAAAGTAATATAATTAGCAACAGTTTACCAGGCTCTTATGCATTAATAAAATTGCTTTTTGAGGTATGAACAGAATCATTTTATATAGTTAAGGACATGGGCGCAAGAGTCACGATTTTGAGAGCAAATCCTCGCTTATTGACATTTCGATTACATTACTTTAGGCAATTTAATTTCTCTGTGCTTCCAGTTTTTCTGTTGTATAATGATTCATGCCTTAAAGTTGATGATTAGGTGAACTGAGACACATACCTGGCATACGTCAAGCACAGACTTCATGACAGGTATTATTACGACATTAAAGATTAACTAGAGTTGATGTGGTGAGATTCAGCTATAGTCTAGCACTCAGTTAACAGAGGCGTGAGAATCATTTGAACCCAGGAGTTTGAGGCCTCACCTAAAAAACAAAAGCAAGGCAAGAACAGCAAACAGCTAGTAACATTAGAAACTATATTATTACTTCTGCCAACATGTTAATAAATGCGTGCGAAATCAAATTTAAAAAAATTTTTTGTGTGTGTGTCTTTTTGAGACAGGATCTCTCTATGAAGTTCAGGCTGGCCTTGAGCTCACTTTGTAACCGAGGCTGGCCTCAAACTTACAGTGATCCTCCTGCCTCAGTTTCCCAAGTGCTGGGATTACAGGTGTGCACCAGGCACAATTAATGTCAACAATAAGGACAAAATCAAAGCAAGGTGAGAGAAAGGAGAGACAAGGGGAAGAAATCACTTGTTAAGAAGAGACCTTCCCTGGAGGAAGATAGCTGGTTCAATAGGAAGGTAAAAGGAAAAAAAGAAAAACCAGTCAGGGCTGGGGATTTAGCTCGGTGGCTTTAGTGCCTTCTTCGCAAGTGCAAGGTCGTGAGTTTGATCCTCAGTACCAAAAAACAAAAACCAACCAAATGAAAAATTAAAATTGACAAGTAAATCAGGATTTCTCAGTATTATGGACATTTCGACCTAGGCATTTTTTGCAGTAGAATGTTGTGTTATTTACTATGAGACTTAGCAGTGTCTGTGACTTCTGCCCACTAATGGCCAGCATCACTTCTCAACATCCAGGCCACAGCTGTGTCAACCAACAACATCACTTGGCACTGCCACTTGTTCCCTGGGGAGCAATATTGAGAACCACTGATCTGTATTTGACAACTACTATTGTTAACAAATACTCATTAAACAGTAGTAAATAATGCCCTGTGGCTAGAATCCACTGGATTAAATGCACAAAATAGTAAGGGAAGGAAATGCATGTAAGAGAGAAATACTAAATAATAAAAAACAGAGGCAAGAAAGAAATGCAGGAGGCAGAGGGAACACTAGCAGTAGAGACTCCAGTTTAAAAACTCAGTCAGTAATCACATGGCAGATAAATGGGATAAATGATCCTCTTCAGGGCAAAGATTTGCAGAGTAGATAATAGAAGAAAATTCAAAGCACACACTGCCAATGACAAACACATCTAAAAACAAAGGACATGAGGATGTGGAAATGAGAAGACAGAAGATAAGATCTTAAAAGAAACTGGTGTAATTGCTACAATCAGACAAAATACCTTTTAAGCATCCGCATCTGGAGTTAGTCAACATGGGTGTCCTGATTGTTTCAAATCTGTGATGCAGTGGAAAGAGTCAGTGCTTTGTTGCTGTTTCCTAGCATTTGTATGTACTGCAGACTGAGACAGCAGAGGGAATAATGGAGTTTTCTGATGGCCAGGGGCAAGGACCAAAACCCTTTCCAGTAGGTTCCCCATGAACTAATAGGGCTGGCTTTCATCTTAGTGATGGGAAGAAAAACACTGGAGACAATAGAGTGAAACTCTTTTGTGAGAAAGCAGGCCCCATGGTGATTTGTACTGAAAACATTTCTTAATTAAAAAAGAATTTGTAAAACTGTGTTGAAGTAACTTTTGGTAACTCTCTAATTGCGATCTGTCTCTCTCTGTATTCTTTCTCTCTCTCATATCCACAAAAACCAAACAAGAACCAGCATATGGAGGTATTTTGCACTCTCATAGACAGAAATCTGAACATGTTTAAAAAATTGTTTAGCATAAGCTGCAGAATCATCTGCTTAATTTTATTTACTTTGGCCAAGAGGCTGTCACAGATGTTGATTATTACAGAAGGAAAGCACGAGAGTAGCACAGTAGATGACTCAAAGTAGAGGGGAAGAACAACTGCAGGGCAAAGAATCCCAGGAAATTTTACAAGCCAGTATAAATGTGACCTGGTCATAGGTTAGTTAAGAGTGTATTTGCATCTCCTCCAAGTCTGGCTTCCTTTTAGGACACCAAGGTAAATTCACTTAACCCTGAGAGAAGCTGTTGAAATAATTGAGCGATCTTTAAGGGAAGGGGATGGAATTGCACATAAGGTTGAAAGACACCATCAAAGCCTGCTTTACAGGATCTGGGAGAAGATAAAATGCCTAGGCTGCTCTTTTATCACGTTCTCATGCCAGTGTACCTTCACGGTAACCTCAGGAATTTGGACCTTGAGGTTAGGTTCTGTCTTCGCGTGGGAATTCTGTGTGACCTTGTCAGCTCCAAGAGCGGGACGATAAGCAACCCAGAGCTCTCAGGAATGACCGTGTTTTTAAAATTCTATAAATAGACTGAGGTTAATTATTAAGCTCTTGAGTCTGTCTAGCAAGTGAACAAAGAAATTACTAACTTGAAAATCGCATTCCTGCACAGATCCAAAGGCTCTGAAGTTTTGATCAACTTCCTTTCTCATACTAATTATCAGTGGAGTTTATTGGCCCTAATCCTGTATCAGTGAAAATGCTTGTTTCCTTTTATATCATCATTATTAAAATATATGTACATAGTACTAAAATATCTGTACATGGGAGTAACATTCCAATCTAACAAGTGGATTGTAATGAATTCCTTCCATATTTAATGAAGATCAATTGCTTATCATTTTTATAGACTCATGTTATTTATAAAATTAGGTTTATTAAAATATACTATTTCAGTTCTGTATTCTATTTTCACTATTCTACTTTGACTAACATATATCTAATAACAAATATTAGTCCTTTAATCTCTGAAGAAAGTTGTTGCTACTCTTATGGGCTCCTTGAAACTTTATTCTTTTTGAATCTGAACTCCCTATATTTTAAGAGTAGCTTATGTCATATTTAAATGTAGTAATTCATAAATGATAATACTAAGGCAAGAATGTCTTTGTCTATTTTTTCCTCCATAATGAGACTGAATTAAGTGTTTGCTAGACAGAATTTTTCATTTAATCAAGGATCAGACAACCACTGTTACTACAGGCCACTGGCCAGGACATATTACACTTGTTATGTGGAACCAGCCATTACAATGGTTTTCATTTAGATGAATTCTTTTTGATACAAAAACATATTTTGTCTTGGAAAATATTCGTTCTCTTTTCAATATGAATAGGTTCTCAATTTATCATTTTGTCATCATTTCCCATTTTAACCAAGGTCTAACAATGTGTTTTCCTCTGTCATAAAGGATGATAAATATTTTACTTATTTTCTCTGGGTTGTGTTTCAGAAAAGGCTGATTACTACTGAGATAATTTTGCCATTGCATTATAGGAAAGGCATGCCTATGTCTTATATTAAAGAAGCATTTTAAGAGGTTAGTGGGTTGGCGCTGGGTTGGAGCTCTGTGCTAGGACACTTGCTCAGTATCTACAAAGCCCTGGGCTCAATCCCTCCAGCACACACATGTACACACCCATGCAAATGTACACACACACTCAAGTGTAAGAAGTGCCTTTGATATCTTTTTTCTATTTGTCTTGCCCTTGTGAATGTGTAGTTTGTTGTTTAATAGTCTCGCAGATTAAATATGATACGTGTATATAAATTCAAGATAAAGTAGGTTATCATTGATATAACTAATGGATGTTTAAAATGTTTGGTAGAAAGTATTCTCATGATTTTATTTTAAACAGAGAAGACGTGAGACTTAAAATAAGTTACTTGCTAGTATCATAAATCCCTGTTTAAGTAACTAAATGAGAACTAAATAAGAAGATTAAAAACACAAAAATGATAAAAATAAGTAGAAGTTTCTATTTCCATGAAGATATTTTTCTTGATGTTTAGACTAATTTAAAAAATGTGCATAAAGTCTTTTCTTTCCTCTAGGCCTTATTTTGGTGATGGATATGAGAAGAATCAGCTTCCAGGACTGATGATCTCATGAGAAAGCTGCTCTGCTCCTGTGGGCTGCTCACATACACATGGTGACTGGAAGTTCAGCTTTATGAAAACAGGAATTCCTCCTTTTTCATTCATGGATGAATTTGAGCATCTATAGTTGAGCTAAGAAAATGCTATGCATTTAGTAAATATTTGTTGAGTATTAGAACATTTACATATTTACTCTTAGTATTATATATCTTTTTTTTTTTTTGTAAAAGAGATTGAACTCATGACCTTGTGCTTGCCAGGCAAGCACTTATACCCCTGAGCTAAATCCCCAGCCCAATATTATATATCTTAAGACTCTTGTATTATCTGTATCATTGAGTTTATTCCTAGAAGCAATAAGGACAGTATCCATTCAGGAACGGTGTCCCAGGGAAGGTAAGACTGAGGTAAAATCAACTTCATTTGATTTTCACACACATTTAAAACACTTTACCGTTGGCATTTTTTATAACATGCTAGGTGACATACCTATATACTTAAAGGAAATGCTAATGCTAATTGTTATTTAAAATCAAAGCCAGTAAAACTACATGGCTTTCACTGTTCAAAACCAAATGTAGACTTGCAAATTAGTCATACAGTACCACCACTGCACATCTGCACTGCGTGCTAAAGGGAGGAGGCAGCAGAGACTCAAAATACGCCCTGGAATACTTCAGGGTGTCTACCGCACAGTGTCATGCTAAATGAAAACATTCTGGGGAGCAATTATTCTGTGCCATGTCTGTAATGAGGAAGGAGCAAACATGGCAGGAAAGGGGAGGATTTAACACTTTTATTTCTCTCCTTTTCTTTTCCCTGTTACCTTCTAGAAAAATGAAAAGCCCATCCCATTGAATAAATGTCAAATCATGAGAATGAATCATCATACACATAGTTAAAAGTGTACATAGTGACTGCAGAGTGTTAATTCCAACACTTTTATTGTTTTTAAGAAGTGAGAACAATGGATTTGAAACAGTATGTGTTAGGAAAGTTCAAAACAAAATTAAAAATTAAAAAAAATTCCCTCCATATTTTTAAACGAATCAAGGTTTACAATACACTTTCATAGATGTATTAGAAATGATTGAAGATTGGGAGGTAAAATGAGTATGTTACCCACTGCTAATGGAGATGAAATTCTATTGCTCACACATGAATAACTTTCTGGCCAGAAAAACTGCTTACCATTAAATCATTTCAGTTAGCTACTTACAAGCATCTTCTGAAGCTTTCACGATGGAAGGGGACCAGGAGATGGAACAAGGCGGGGAAGGGAGGGATGGAAAGAGAACTAAGATGTGTTACATGCCTGTACTAACTTCCCCTGAAGACTGTAATCGCAATGTACTGAGCACACATACTAATAAAAAAAAGTTTCTCAAGTTTTGAAAAATATTATGTAATAAGAATATTGAATTAATCTTATGATCAGTTTATTTTATTAAGCATCTGTCTTTTTTCTTACACACAGAGTATACACATATTTTTTCCTTTTTTCTCAATTTTACATTAGGATTAAAAACATGATATATATCTCACCTATTTGCCAGTTCTAATACACACTGGGATGATTTGACAGTGAAGGTGTATTAGAACTGTGGAATCCTGCATGTTTTATAAAATGTGTAAACACTTGACATTAATATTGTTTAAGAAATGAAGGCTTTGAAACAACTTTACAGTGATTGAGAAGAGTGGATCCTGTGCTAATACACCACATACTACACAGCTTCTTTGGAACACGAAAGCCTGTAAAGGTTTTATGGTTCTGTGAGCTCAGTGATGTTTGTGGGTACGGCTTGAATACCAACCTAAGTAATGTTATAAGGTTATCCTAACATAAAGGATGCCCAGCTCAATTTTTATTTCAAATTAATGGTTAATACATTTATTTTAGTAAAACTGATCCCAAGTATTCTATACTGTCCTGACATGTAAATTTTACAAGGTTCCCTAGTGAAAGAAGCTGTTCTCAAAAAATAAGGATAAAATTATCTCTTTGTAAGAAGAAAATACCATATGCAAGAGTGTTAAACTAGCCCAGGGCTGGGATAGATTGAGCAAAAGCTAAGATTTCCAGGCAGGGTCTTAGTTTAGTATCTGCAGGTTTCTAAAGTGAAATTCTACATGCAGTATATCTATGGACTGTTTACTGTCTGCCGATAAAAATTCATTTCATTCAACAAACATTTATTTAGCACTAGTCTTTAGCAAGCACTGTAAAACAGCTGTGGTTTTTTTCTTATACAACAAAGAAAATATAAATTTAGAATTGAAATGCTTGCATGCTGGTGTTCACACACATCTGGTAATAAATAAACACAGGACCTTCTTTCATCTTTATTCATTACTGATTTTGCTTCACACAAGTCACTGTATAATTTAAATTTCCATCTGCATTTAAAAATGGGTGATGTGACAGTGCTTCTATAACCTAACATAGTTTTTTTTTTCTTTTTCTTTTTCCCCTCTGACTGTCTAGAGATTTCACATTATCACCTATCTTAGATGATTTGGGACTGATTTTTGCACATGCTTAGTCTTGGCTCATAGATGAATTCCAATCTTTGTATTTTACTCTTTTACAAAATAAGCTGTGATATCTGCTTTGCTAAATTACGATTAAGATGGAGAAAGATTTTGATTTGCTTTAAACTTTAGTAAGAAATTTTTAAGGTAACTATAATTGACAAGTCCTTTAATGTCTGCATTAATTTATTCCTAGAAGAAGAAAAAAATCATAAATCATCAATGGAGACTTTTTCTCATTTATATCACCTTTAATTTTTGAAGTTAGATGAAATCATGTACGTAACCTGTATTTTACCTTATGGTTAAACTGTAGCCTGGGAAGTAAAGAACGAACAACTAGGATAAAGGAAAGGAGAAAAGAAAGAAGAGAAAAAATTATATATATATATATATATATATATATATAGTGTGTCTATATATGCATAGATATATACAACATAAATAACTATACTAATAATCTCTGTTAGTTCATCAGAAAAGAACAGTTTGTGCTTCATTGTTCAGTTTGATCATTGTTTTCATGCTTATATCTTGTAATCTGAACAACTACTTTGAAGATAACAATACTAGTGTTAATCGCCTATTATTTTGTTTTAAAATTTTATATAATCATTTTTATTCTTTTTGTTTTTAAAATAAAAATTCATATTGCCTTCTTTAAATAATGTTGGTTTTAATTTCAATGACCTCAGCAATAACTTAAACCCAACAAAAACTTAGATTTTACTAATGTGCATATATAACAACTACAATGAGTATGCTGTATCTGGTGAGTAATGCAAAATGTTTACAACATGTGTTAGTAACGTTTCTATAAAATTGGCAGTGTATGTGAATTTTTACTCATTTAGCTGTTATCACCACGTTAAATTATTTATTTTGTAGTGTTTCTGATGTTATTTGAAAGGTTGTTCATTTTTATGCTTTCTCAAAGTCAAATTTTATTCTATACATTTTTCTTTTTACTAAAATCAGTCTTTAATAACAGAATCATCAATAAACAAAATGACAACATAAATCTTTAAGTCAATTTAAATTTTTTTTCTGATGGACTGAAGACTCCCATATGTTGATGATGACTGAGTAAAACAGAGTAACATGAAACCTGGGGAAACATTTTTTGGAGAAGCTTTTGACCCAAACACAAACCAAAGAGATAAATCCTTTGCTGTGGTTTTAAGTATTGGCGCCTAACAACATGATAAATGTGCTGACATTTACAGAGATCCCAATTAGAGCCAAGATATCTTAATGCACTCTTTGGCATCTCAGAGCACATATACTCTATACGAGGGACTCAGATTTATGGTGTGAACGCAGCCTACCATATGGGCCACAGCTCTTTCCTAGTTAGCACTTTCTTCCAGCATCTGGACAGATTTGCTTCTTTGTTTTGATCATTCCTTTCTTGACTATTTGCAGACTAAGTTTTTTCCCCCTACTTCATCTAATTTCTTTTAATTCAAATTTTCCAATATCCATCTGAAATAGAACAAAAAAGGCATTTACACCTATTTGACCTTTGTTCTTATCTGAAACTAATGCATATATTTATTTTCCCCCATAACATAATATATTGTGTTGCTCTTAAGCTTATTTTCAGAAAGAGTGGGTCAGAAATGTAGGGAAAACAAATATCTTAATTGTTGCTGCAATATGGATTTGGATAACATTCACTATAAAATCATGTTCATTTAGCAAAATATTGCCTAAAGAATATTAAAAATTGAGTCGCATATGGTTAATAGTTCTTGAAAATCACAAGATAACATTTTGGTTTGAAATACATTTAAAACCAGTAATTGATAAGATTCGAGAATTCTTTCTGAATTTTACCTGATTAAAATTTTATTAACAATTAATCATAGTGTTTGCCAACCTCTACTATTTTAGATGTTAAAAATACCATTAATATGAAAAATTATTATTTTGATGATGCATGTATCTAAATATTTTTTAATGTTTAACTATATTTCAATTATTAGACTTATATTGAATTCGGGTAATTTTCCTGAAAAGTATCCCTAGTATATTGAACTTATAGGGATTAAAGAGCTCCTTGAAAGCCAGATGGTAAGAGTTCATTTAAAATGAACATAAAACCATGGTGGTTGGAAAAGCTCTTTGATATAAAAACTCACAAAGACTCCATTCATGATACTTTAACATTTATCAAAGTGAAATTTATACTGATAATAGCATTGAAATTTAATTAGCAATACTTATACCTTGGATAAACTTCATTGACTATGATACTGCTGCTACACAAAGCTATTTTTCAGTGTTTATTAAATTATAAACATTTTTGGAAGTGAAAAAATACAAATTTAGGTTATGAAAGACATGCAATTAATATATGATATTTACAAATTATTCTAAATTTTGTGGGTTTTGTCCTTTATATCTCATCACCTCGTAATATTTTTGCATCAGTTTTCACTGTAATTTATTTACATGTTACATGATGTCAATAGACATTTTTATGATATAACTTAAAATTATGCTTTATAATGAGTATTCTGCTTGCAAAAATAGGCTTAAAGGAAGGCTTATACAATGAATATACATATGTTGTGAAATATTTAAAAATGAAATGTAGAGTACAATTATTTCAACATAACACTAGTCATTTTGTTACATTTATATATTGAAATATGTTGTCTTCATTATTATAGGAGACACCAACATTTTTAAATACAGGATAAAAATTTAGGAATTCCACCCAGCAATTGAGGTACACAACCCTCTTTGAAATGATACCTCTTTGCAATTATATTTACTCTATCCACTTGTAAATTAGTGTTAATGATCATAGTAACAGGTGTGAATCAGAAAAGAAATTTGAGGAAAATATAACTGTCTTGGGAGCTACAACTCTAGATTAGCTAAATGCAAGAAAAATATCACAGAGATAGAGAAAAGAGTAGCTAAATGCAAGAAAAATATCACAGGCTGGTTTAAAGGGAGATCTAAGAGAAGTGAGCTGACTGGTTAAGCAGAATTCCATTGGAGAACTGCTACTGAACTAAAAAATTACAATGCAGAAGATTTAAATGCCATTTCCTCAGAATAAATACTTGATATTCTAAATATTTAGTCATATATATATATATATATATATATCTCCACATATATTATCCACATGTATTTTCACAATATTTATTGTGTTTATTCTGTGATATAGTAGGTTAAATATGTCATCTTACTGAAATCTGAAGACAACTGGGTATTGTTCAGTAGTGCCTGCTTCAAGTCTAATCAAATGCTAGTCAAAGTGATGATTTGATAATATTTATTCACTAGAATGAGCAGCTAACTTGGGAATATACAACCAAGCTAAGGGAAATGTTTCCTGATGATACTATTTTTCAATAACCTTGATATCTCCAATATTAGATTTGGTGAATTAAAAATTAAAATGTTTATTGTTATAAACAAATATGAACATCATTGTGAGTATGTATTCAGTGATTACTATTATAGATATGTGTTATAAGGAGACACTGATAATGATTTCCACCTGAACTTGTTTACAAAATATTAAATATTTCCTCTAGAAGTTGAAAATACATAGAAAAACACAATGAGCAAAGTACAATTGGTTATTTCTAAATCTACTGTGGCGCCCTTTTCTGTCCATGCCGCGTCCTAGTCCATCCATGCCTTGTGACAATCGCTTCTCCAGGAAAAGGACGCCGCATGTGGGAATTGGGCGCGGGGAACTTGGATTGTTTTGTACTGATAATTGTAATTTGTGTAGTTCACATGTGTATGTTTTTATGTAATGCTCAATATGGAGTCGAGGGTGGAGACTTCAGGGGGGTTGCTGGAGGCCCTCTAGATAACCCCTTTGTGAAGACTGATTGTGGGGTTTTGCCTTCTGTGAATAATGTGAGAGAAGTGAAAGAGCTCATGAAGGAGGATTTACAAAATTCCTGTGAGACAACTGCCCTGAGACACTGGACAGGCAGCCAG
>PVLA01008717.1:0-84899 GCA_004027455.1 Hydrochoerus hydrochaeris
GTTATATTGCATCACATTGAATGGAATAATATGAATATTTTTCTATTTCAACAGTTTTCAGTAATATAGTTATATGTGCATTTATAGAAATGTCTACTGTAAAACACTGTAAATTACTAGGAGTAAAATAAACATGAAATTTAACATTACAATAGGTATTTTGTAATAGCTATTTATAATAGATACTCAAAAAATATATTTTTCCATATTTCAAAATAATGTGGAAATGTGTCTAGGTTAATATAATAAATTTACATATACCAGCCATTCAGAAAAAACAGGCATTAACTTAAAAAAAAACCATTTTTATTAGTAGGAGGAAAAGGGTACAAGAGAAGAGTTAAGTGGTGCTATGTACAAGTACCAACTCCACACATGAAATGTTAAGTATAATCAGAGATTGAGGGAAGCTGTGAAAAGGACAGAATATGTTTGTTGATACACTGATAACTTGTTTTTGAATCCCCTGAGACACAATTTTTGGTGAGTGTTACTCTAACATACCCAAGAAAGACACTACATAGGTTGAAGAAATAGTTAATTCTTGTCTTATTTTTTACAATACAAATACTTCCCATAGACACACACTAGAATTAATAGAAGAAAAGAAAAGAAAAAGTAACAATAAGAATAAGAAAGAAATACCACACAAAAGCAAAAACACAAAAGCAAAGTATCCTCTTGGTCCCAATAATATTAAAGACTGAATTCTGCCAATGTGCTCTTTCCCTGTTCCCAGACTGAGAAGGTTTGACTCATGGAATGGGGGTGGCTCATGGGCAGGAGCAGGGGTTTATACTACTGGGCCTGACTTCTTTCTTCTGCAGGCAATGTTCTGGTTGGTTTCTGCTGTGCTTCTGAGAGTATAACTAACGAGAGGTTTTTGCATCTGTCATATGATCAGAGACTTTCAATTGTTCAGAGATGGGGACAGTGCAATGTGTTAAGGGTAGTACCCAGTCTTTCACTGATTTCTGAAAGGGACTTCTTGATCTCTGCTCCCTTTCTTCTACAATCCCCATATCTATGTCTATGTTGTTTTTTCTTTAAAGCTCCAGATTACCCCACCATGCCATGCATTTGGGCTAAGCTGCTTCTCTCCAGCTCTTCATCCACATCTCCATGTCCACACTCCACGGGTATCACTATTCAGCCCACAAATTCTGTGGTGCTTTGGGATGACACCTTTCAGCTCTTGGTCAGAGTTTGGGAGATTCCCATGTAGGGCACCAAATGGTGAATGGTGGTCATGTAACCTAGTCACGAAATTCCATGATGCTGGGGCCATAGTGGGAGAGTGTCTATTTTGGCACTGCTCAAGTTCCTTCTCTCTCTAGCACCTCACCAATCACAACTGATACCGAAACCTACAACCTCTTGAGCCAGAGTTCTCAGTGTACGGTTCCAGGTCCCTAATCAGTACTGCACCCTTGTTTTCAACTTTCCCAAGAGCCCGCTGGTGCTAGCTCAGTCACTGTCTTCTTTTTAGTTTCTCTGGTGCCCTCCCTGACTTCTGGGACCCTCTCTCCCAGTGGGGAGAGTGGACAGGTTAAGAGCCTATTCTAGAATCCTGGCTGCTACTTTGTCACTGGCATTAGACATTAGAGACTTTCCCATGATGCTGTGCTCCCCAGTCATGGGGTATAAGTTGTGCCATGATTCAAGGGTGGCTCAATTTCTCTTTCTAACCACCCTTAATACTGGACTTGATCTGGTAGGTTGTTTCCACATTTTGTCTTCTCATATTTTTGTTTGTTTGCCTTCCTTGTTTCTAAGCACCAGTGTACTTTCTCTGAGATTCTCTCTTACAGCCCAGGATCTTGCTGGCCATAATGGAATTTCCTCAGAATTCTTTGCCTATCTCTAGTTCATGGCATTTTTTGCTTGCTTTTTTTTCTTTAAGTTTTACATTTTTATGTATGTTTTTATATCTATGTCACATCTCCAGTTTGTGTTTAGGTATTAGGCGTAGAATGAGATTTGTATTTTTCATGTCATATCCAACTCTTTCAATGCCATTTGTTTAATAGATGACATAGATGACCTTTTTTTTCCCTCTGGCCTTCTCAAAATCTACTCATCAAGCATGGATCTGTTTCTGGAAGCTCTATTTTTACTCATCAATGTGTCTATCATTTTTAATAAGTATTAAATTCAAGCAGTTGTCTCTTGTAATTTCTTCCTTTCCAGGGGTCCATTTAACTATTCTAATTTCTTTGCCTTTTCATATAAATTTTAGTCAGCCTGTTTGTATCAATAAAATTTTTCTGAGTTTGTATCAGAATTTCACTAAATATATCCATCAACTTGTGCAGAATAATCACTTTAATATTCAGGCTTCCAACACACTCACACATTGTTATCCTCCATTTATTATGGTGTTTGATTTTTCTGTATTTTGTAGTTTCAACACACAGAATATTAAAATATTTTGATAGATTTATATAAAACATTTACTTTTTCAGCTATTATGCCCAATATTTTTCCTTTTATTTCTATTTCTACATTTATATTGTGAGTTGATAGAAATATAAATTACATGTGTCTGTTGATTCTGTGTCTTGGAGCACTACTCAAACTCGCCACATCTTTGTTTAGATCCCTTGTATGTCTCCACTGATGATCACGCTGTCTAAGAATAGGACAGTTTTGCACCCAATCTATACAAATATTATTTCCTGATCTTTTATTATACTGGTTATGATTTATTGTAAGATTTTGAATAAAAATGATGAGAGTGTATAGTCTGAATCATATCACAAGATGTTTGATTTTTATCATTATATATGAATGTTGGCTGTATGATTTTGTTTTGTTTTTTGTGGATATGTTTATCAGACTGAGGAAGTTCTCTTCTATTAGCATGCTGAGAATTTTTATCATCAATATATTTTTCAATTTTTGTACTTTAGCTACATGAATTGACATGATCATATTTTTTCTTTGATTTTAATAGTTACATTTGTTGATTTTTAAATATTTACACAGCCTTGCATTTTTGAGATGAATGATCCTTGATTGTACTTTATTATTATTTTAACATATGTTTAAATTCAATTTGATAATATTTTCTTGAAAATTTTCATGTCTGTGCTCATGAAATATATTGGTCTATTTTTCTGAATTAAGTCATCTAGTTTTTATAGTAGTATACTTCTGGCCTCATACAATATGTTGCAAAATATTCCTACACTTTTTTTCTATAAGTAAGCATAAAATTTGAGGTTTTTATTAGGTTCTTATTGAAAGAGTTTTGCCCTAAAATAAATTACTGTATGGTCATGGCAGTGGTCTAACGTGGCAGAAGGGCAAAACAGAAATGCCTCCACTTCCTGCTTCTTCCTCAGCCCTAACTGCAACTCCCCTTCCTGTTTGTGTGTGCAGAGGGTTCCAATCAGCACCTCGCACATCACCGAGGCCCACCCTAAGCGCCACCCTGTCAGAGAAAGCCAGGCTTCTATCATCATGGAGTTCTCTCCACGTGCTTGGAATAAAGGCCACTTTTTACTTATATTTTTCTCTTTTATTGCGCCAAAAAACCTATCACTTATTGGGTGCTTTAGGGTTGTTATATATTCTTGAGGAATAATACTATGATTACATAACATCTTTATTCAAACTGATTATTTTCTTTGTCCTTAGGTCTATTTTGTAAAATATGAATGTAGTCAATCTAGGCTTTAGATTAGTATTTAATGGTAAAAAAACTGATCATATTTGTATTTTAAACTAACTATATAGTTATATTTCAAATGAGTATATTCAAATATATTTGAGGCATTTATCTTTGTTGGTTCTGAAAACGTGTCTTTTTATTGATGTGTTTAGCACAATATACTGTGTGTACCCAGATATTTATTCTTTTCATTGCACTTCTTCCTCCCTTGATATTGTCAGTTTCTTCCTATTCTTATTTCACTTCTGTCTCGAGAAATTTTTAGACAATTCTTCTACACTATGTCTACTGAAAATAAATTCTTTAGATTTTTCTTTAACTGAGAATGTCTTTACTATATTCTCATTCCCTTTTTTGAAACATGCTCTCACTAAGTTACTGAAGTGCCCAGGCTGGCATTGAAAATTTCACCCTCCTGCTTTAGCCTGCTAATGTGCTTGGATTAGGTGTGTGTGCCAGTACATCTGGCCTTTACCCTCATTCTTGAAGTGTATTTTCAAGGGATATAGTTGTTTGACATGACAGTTCATGTGTTTCAGCACTTTATAAATGTTGTATTCTTTTCTAGCTCCCATGATTCATAACGGGAAATCTACTCATTATAATCATTGTTCTTCTACAGTGAATGGCTAATTTTTAAAATTTTTTTCACTTATTTTTCAGTAAATGATTATTGTGTATTGAAAGCATTCAGAGACAGAAAGAGAGAGGAAGATATACCTTCCAGGCCACACCTCTAGTGACCCAACTCCTCCAATCAGGCTTCGTCTCCCAACACATTTAGCTCTCAAGTCTACCATGGACTAATTCACTGAAAAGTATGATGCCCACAAGGTCCAGTCATGTCCTCAATGCCCCACCAATGAGCACGTGGGGCTTTGGGAAAACATCTAGATACCAGTCATAACATTCTGCCCCTGGCCTCCCAAAAGACTGATGCACATCTCTTTATGCAAAGATGCAATTAGTATAAAAGTTGTCAGTGTCCTAATGGATTCAGCACTGCTGAAAAGTCTGACTACAAATCTCCTCTGAGGTTTAAAACAAACTCTTAGCTATAAGCCCTTGTAAAAATCAAAGGAAAGTTAAACAATTCCAACACACAAAGGCAAAGAGTAAACATCCCCTTTCCAAAAAGAAGAAAGAGGGGAAAAGAAAGGAATGGTATTAGACCGGGTATGGTGACTCACACCTAGAATCCCAGCACTTGGGAGTCTGAAGCAAAAGGATTGCTGTGAGTTCAAGGACAGCTGCAAATTCAAGGCCACCTTGAACCGCATAGTGAAACTCTGTCTCAAAAAGACAAAAAATAAAAATAAAAATAGGGAGAGAGAGAGAGAAAGAGAGAGAAATGGTATTATAGACAACTAAATTAGAATACAGTACAACTTGGTGGAGGCACATTCCTTGAAGGCCAGACCTAAGACAAAAGTTAGAATGACTACACTCACATACTTCCTAGGGCTGAACAGCAATGATTGACTGATATTCTAAATATGCATCAACTGCCTTTTGTTTGGGACCAAAACCTCCCAGGCCCACCCCTTCCAGGAAAAGTCCTTGTTCATCCATGTACACTTGCTACTTGGCTTGATTTCCCCACTTTGGATCAGTATGACCTAAGTGACTCTACTTTTAACCTTATTGATTGACCATAGTTTTGTCCCACCTATATCCACTTCATGATTTCACTCTATAAAGCTTCCCCTGAGAAGTGCACTCCGGGGTAATTCACTTTCTGAGGCCTCTTCTATCTCTCTTAGAAACTTTCTTTCCCCCAATAAATATTTCCTACTCTTAAAAAAGTATAAATTTTCAGGACTTTATTTTTTTTGAAGATAAAAGATTTTCTTGAAATTGGAAGTTTATTCTTTAACTACTCTCAGAAAATTCTAAGCCATTAACCAGATGCTCTTTGAGTTAAGATTGAATCCCAGTATCTTGGTTACTCTTTTCTCATTGCTAGAGCAAAATACCTGAGGCCCAAACTTAAGGAATGAAACGTTTATTTAGCTCACAGTTTGTGGAGGTTTCAATCCATAATTAGCTAGCTCCAAGGCAGGATGGCATGGTGAGGGGCAACCCTGTAACTTGGCAGCAGCCAGAAGAAGCAGCAAGGCAAGAAGGGGGGATCAGTCTATTTTCCTCCCTTATACTGTAAGCAGGCCACCACCCAGCAGGGTGAGTGAAGCACTCCAACCATCTCTGTGTCCTCCTCTTGCACAAGATGAGGATGTTTACAAAGTGAGCATACTGCCCCCCTGCTGAGTCATTTAGTTAAACTAAATTTTTCAAGTTGACACAATGAATCAGCCATAGCTCCCAGTAAACCAATGTAAATTCAAAATACTGAAAGTTAAACATGTGTTTTGTACATTTAATATACTGAGCATCATGGCTTAGCCTATTCTGTCTTAAACAAGAATATACATAAATACATTTGCCTATGGTGGCAAATACACAGTAAAACTTATTTTATAAAAAATATTGAATATCTCACATAATTTATGGAAACTGTATTGAAAGTACAAACTAGAATAGTTATCTAGTTATACTTTCTTACCATTGGAAAGTCTCAAAATCACAAATTTAACCATTACAAGTCATCAAGGATCATCCATATCTTCAAACACAATTTCATCATTGTTCTTTTTCATTGGTAAAATAAGAAAAATCAAATAAGATATCATTGGGGTAAACTGAGGAACAACTGAGACCACTGAGGCAGGCAAATTTGAAACAATTGGCAAGAACTTTATTGCAGATCAGGTGCAGCTGAGTCATGGGAGAAAGGACCGTTGGCCCTGAGCAAAGAGTAACAACATGTTTTACAGGGGAGTTTAGGTAGGGGAAGGGGTCATTGCCAAAGAAGGTGCACAATTTTAGGTCTCTGAGTAGGAGTCTAAGTGATAGATGGGGCGGTGTTGGGGACAGGGGATGTTGGCAGGCACAGCATGTCTCTTACGGTTTTTTGCAGAATCGGCTTTCTTCAGGTTGAGTGTGTGGGGAAGCTGCTGGCTTCCTGTTGAATGCTGTGTTCCTGGAGGTATGAATAACTGATCTTGTTGGGGAGTTTTTCTCTCCTAAATGGGTAGGGGTCTAGTTTGGAGACCTGACCGACATTTTTAAAAAGTTCTATATTGCAAGGTTTTGGTTCTTGAAGGAGGAATTTACAGAATTCAGAGAAAACTGAAATTGGAGCAGAACTTGGCTGTGGACCATCAGCTGTATCCTCCTTGCTCAGAGTGACAAAAGACATAAATCTTCACCTCTTTAGTGACTTTAAGCCAGTCATTCTAACATAAGCAAAAATTCCATAGTTAAATACCATTTGAAAATATGCAGGTGAAAACAATGGCCAAGTGAAATGAAAACTCCAGCATGAGCTCTGGAGAGGTAAGGAAAGAGATTCTTCTCATTTTACAATCAGGCCAAAGATTTAAACATTTTTTTCTTACATTTAAAAAATGTTACTGTGGACAAGTATTTTCTGGAAGTCCGTGGTACTAATTCAGCAAGACTACTTTAGCACATTAAGTGGCTTAAAGTACAATAACTGCTTTCACAATACCGGAGGCTGGAAGTCTAGGGGAAAGGTTTTTTCAGGTTTATTTCCTCTAAGCTCTCTACCTGGCTTACAGATGCCAACTTCTTACTATGTCTTTATATGTTGACCCCTAAGTCTGTGTTTCCTCTGTACCCATATCTCTTCTGAATAGTTGTGAAAATTAGTGTGCAAAACAGAATCATTCCTGTCACACTCCACTAAAACAGGGTCAAAAGACCAAGTGAGAGAAAAAACTCAAGTCAAGGACATCTCTAGTAATTACTTCCAAGATGAATCTAATGAAACAACTTGCCATAATTTAAAGATGTATTTTACACAGTCATGACTGGCTATGACTGTATTAGGTTCACTTGCTATCTGCAACCACTCTCCAGCCATAATTCACTGGTTCTAGATTAACACCACAGGTGCCAGGACCCCTCTTTCAAAATTCCTCATGCAGCTTTTCTCTGAAAAAATGCCAACATTTCCTATGTTCCTCAGACATTGGAAGGGCCTGTGAGCAAAGGCAAACTACTTGAGTGGATACCTGCAAACAAAAGAAAACAAACAGCATTGCACAAAATAAAGAATAAAACAAGTACATACAAAGCATGATAGAAGTCTTCATAAACAAACAGGTGTGGAGATTCCATGTGGACTGTTGTGAAATTCCTGGATGGCAACCTAACCTTTATTTACTCCCAAATAAAAGTCTCTTTATTGGAGATTTGTGGATTTGTCTATATATGCATTGCTTTTGACAGGACCTGGTGTCAGATGCATGTTATTCCCTGGATCACTCTACTTGCACTTGTCATATTTTCTTGCCCTGGTGGGTCCCCGTCTGATGGAACTTCATTCGCAATCTGCTTCACAAGGGGCCTTTCTTCTCCTGATTACTTGGTAGTTTATCTTTTCTGCTTAAATTGCCTCCTGTTTCAGATGGATCTCTTCCTTCCTGTTTAAGAGGAAAACCTTCCCTCCTGTTTAGAATTATGTGGAATCTCCATACCTGTTTGTTTATGAAGACTTGTATCATGTTTTGTATGTGCTTGTTTTATTCTTTGTTTTTGTGCAATGCTGTTTATTTTCTTTTGCTTGCAGGTATCCACTTCAAGTAGTTTGCCTTCGCTCACAGCGCAATCTACATGGCAATACACTGGAAAGCGCTGTCATTCTGAATTCTTTTCTCACTTTCACACTTGCCTAGAACCTATCCTCACTTTCCACAAAGGGACACAATACCCATTCCCCAACGATTTTAAGGCACTTCCGCCCTTACTCCCTGCTGCACATCAATCAAAGACTGTATTAAGAAGTGTTTCGGGAGATTGCCACTCTAAACTTCCATTCAACAAAAGCTCTAATACCTAGAGGCCTTGTGAGGGTAATTTTCTACTGACCAACTGCCTTTCAAGGACAGCATGGGTTACATAAACTGAAAAAATTATATTGGTTTTCCATTCCTCTACTACCCTGAGTCTCTGCCCTTCCCTAGAACTTTCCACAGAGCCACCTTTACATCTTTATTCCTTAGGGAATAAATGAGAGGATTGAGCATGGGGGTGATTATAGTATAAAATAGGGCATCAAACTTTCCTCCACTGTCAGAATAACTGTCTTTGGACTGGAGGTATGTGTAACTGCCTGAACCATAAAAAAGAGAAACCACCAGAAGGTGAGACCCACATGTCCCAAAAGCCTTTCTGTGTCCTGCCATTGACCTGACCTTTAGCACTGCTTGTGCAATGTACGTGTAAGAGATTAGAATTAGTGCTATAGGAAAGACCAAGATTATGGCTCGAGCCACAAACATCTTGGCCTCTGTTCCTCTTGGGTCCTCACAAGTCAACTTCAAGAGCACAGGCATTTCACAGAAGAAGTGGTTCAGATGGTGACCACAGAGAGGCATGGCCATCATGAGGCCTGTCTGGATCAGAGAGTTTATGAAGCCTCCCACCCAGGAGGTAACAGCCAGTGCCTGGCAGCGATGGTGATGCATGATGCTTGTGTAGTGGAGAGGATGACACACAGCAGCATAGCGATCAAAGGCCATCACTCCCAAGAGCACACACTCAGTGGAGCCCAGGGCCAGCACAATGAAGAGTTGGGCCACACACCCTCCACGGCTGATGGTTCTATCATGTCCCCAAAGGTTGATCAGGAGCTGCGGCACAGTGCTGGTGGTGTAGCAGAGATCCAGGAAGGAGAGGTGGGAGAGGAAGAAGTACATGGGCTTGTGCAATCGAGCGTCCAGCCGGGCGAGTACGATGATGACAGTGTTGCCCGACAGAGTTAGGCAGTAAAAAATTGAAATGAAGACAAAAAGGAAGAGTTCCAGCTGAGGCCAGTCTGAGAAGCCCACCAAAACGAAATCATCTCCAAAACTGATACTGTCGTTTCCCATAGTCTTTCACCTACAGAATAATTTGATACTTTAAGGTCTCCTATGAAGATCATGGATTAAAACATTATTCTATGTTAGTCCCAAAGTTTCAAAATTCATTCTTTTTACTTTCAGTTTTGCTACTGATTTCAGTTTTGTTCAGTCTTCTACTCGTATTTTTCAGACTAAAACCACCGGTTTAGAAGTGATGCCATTTTTTTTGTACCCAACCCCTGCTTCTATCATTTGCAGAACATTAAAGTGCTCCACCCTGTTGCTTTATGCTTCCTCACCTGAGGCTCAACCCGACAGGCAAGCCTCTCCCCTAGCATGGAGATTATGACCAACCCAAGTAACGTGGGAACTAATTTCAAAAATCTGAACTGTGAAATGTAGCACTATTTTTCTTTGCTTTCCCCTTTTGTCCTTTCACCTTTTAGCTAGAGTGTTCCAGAACATTAAGTGTCAGGACTAACCAGGTTGGGATCACAAGTTTGGCCTCTTGGTGCTTTTTTGTTTCCTTCTGCTCAGTGAATACAGTCATTATACCCTCCTGAAATGCAACTGATCACCAAATGACATCTTATTTCTCTTAGGTCTGCTGAACTAGAAGATCATCCCTGAAGGACCAGTGCTGAATCAATTATTTCAGGAAGTTATTTAGATGTTATCTCTGACCCTCATTTGAAAAAGATGGAGTAAATGTTAATTGTAACAATGCTGCATTAATTCACCCATAGCCTAAGTTCCATCACAGCTGTTTTTGGGCATTATAGGAGGGAACAGACTGAGATCTGTATTAGACCCTATTGATCAACTCTATCACTGCCCGGCTGTTCCACCCATACTGAAAACTTTACTTCTGTTGGCGTTAGTTTACTTACGTGTGAAACAAAGAAGACAATTTATTTCACAGGATTTTGAATGAGATTAAATAATGTAATTATTCTCTAAGCCAAAATGAATATATCATATACACTTTTTAATGTTTTATTTTTAAACCATTTCATTTCATTTTTTCAAGTGTATAAATTTTACCCATTAATGAGATTGAACGAGCTACTTCAACATATTCATAAAGATTTCAGCACTCAAATTGAGGCTCCCTACATCTTCTCTCCTTCTCTCTCCTGATTCTCTAATGACAAATATTGTATATTTAGGGATTTTTATTTTAGCTGCCATATACAAAAGAGAACAAATATACAGCTCTTTTCTTCTGGTTTCTTACATCTGTATTCCAACATGACTAGACTTTACCACAAAACAGAATATTTTTGTCATTGCAGTCACCTCAATAAAAAAATTGAATTTATTAATGAATATTCTATACCTGGCATCATGCTTGCTGCACATAACTATGTTTATACACCAGTAATCACCCTGTTGAGTTTTGAACTTCTATAATCTATATGTACTAAGTTATACTTTTTTACTTTATGTATATCTGATACTTTGACATTTGGAAGCCTGGCTGACAATGAAAGACTGCCCCTCTCAGCGATAACGATCCCAAGTAATAGCAAAGACTTTGCTGATTGCATATGCTTCTTTGTCAACAAATGATCTAGAACTCATACTCCACCTTCTTAATTAAGTTCTCCCTGGGTTCTTAAACCATGGGCCACACCACATTTCCCAGTTTCCACATAGCAAACAACTAGAGACAGTCTTTATATCTCAGAGCATGCAAAAATGATTTAAAGCATCAATACTAAACTTCACATACGGCCTCACTTCCTTCTTTCTATGGAAACTATGATCATGGCCCTCACACACATATTCGTTCGTTTTCTTTATTCCCTAACAAATCCTGGAGCCTTTTCATCTGGCTCTGTCTGCCACCCATGAGCTTCCTCTTAGGAAAACTGTGAGTTCTGAACTATCGGTTGTGTGGCAACCATGTCCTCTTTCGTGGGCCTTGCCATACTTTGATGACAGCCAAGACTACTTGCTAAACACCATCCTCTTGCTGGTTGTCACCACCTGGAGTACCACACACTGAGCACATCCAAAATGAAATCTGTCCTCTCCCTATTACAGTTCTGTGTGGTCTGTTCCATAAAAGGGCCCTGCAGCTTCCAAGCCAGAAAACTATTGTCGGCCTCATTGTCCCAGCTTTGTTCAAACACACCTCACTTGTCACTTCAAGTGAAACAACAGTTCTTAACCAGAAATGAGTGAACTCTTCAGGGGACATTGGTCAATGTTTCTAGATATTGTTAAAATATATTGAGGCCACAACTGCTGCTTTACATTTCAAAATGCCCCAAATATCCCATCTTTCACATCTGCACACACACATGCATACATAAATGTATGCACACACACACACACACACAAATTATCTGGTTCAAAAGACACAATCGAGGGCCAGGGGTTTAGCTCAGCAGCCTCAGAGCCTGCGTAGCAAGTGTGAGGTTGTGAGCTCAATCCCTGGCACAAACAAAAACAAAAAGAAAAACAAACAAAAACAAAAGACACAGTTGAGAAACTGTACAGTTAGAACTCAATGACTTCCTCTGTCTGAGCAAAAGCCCTTTGCTATGAGATTCCTAATAGTGCACTATGCCTTTTCATATGTACTTTAACCTATTCAAATTTTACTTCTGATTTTTTCTATTCTACCACATTACAAGAGATGCAACTGAGATGTGCCTATTTTGTTCACAGTTAAAATTTTAGTGCCTAGAAAATAACAGATACAAAGAAGACTCAATAAAAAATTTCTCTAAGCATGCCCAGCCTGTCACTTAAGACAGCAATTATCAATCAAGAGTGATGTTAGTACTGGGGGGACATTTGTCAATGCCACTAGACATTGTGGAAATGTGTTGAGACCTGCAGTTCTTTTGTGCCTGTTACAATGAACAGAACATCCCTCCTCTGACACACATACAAGAAGCATCAGGTCCAAAACTGTCATCAGTGGTGAAGTAGAGAAAATCTTCTCTTAGAGGATAACTTGATTCCTCTGGTATAAACTATAACCTTTGATTATATGATTCTATGGGGCATTGTGTTTTTCCACTTAAATTTGCTATATTAATGTTGATTTTTGACTTTTGAACTCTCCTATTGTATCACACTAGAGCTTACAGAGAACAGAGATGCATCTATCTCATTGACAGTTTTAGTGCACAGAACAATGACTGGTACAGAAAAGATTCAGTAGGTCCCTGATGCCCACAGCATTATCCTGCACCAATTCTTAACATGTCCTTAGAAGGGGGTGAAGCCTTGTAGCAGCTTGAGTCTTATTTAGAAAGTGAGTTGTGGAGGAGTCTTGTCTGTTTGAGGCAAGGTCCCTTGTCTGGAAACTGGTGTTGAAGACTACTTAGTGTTACAACACTAAGTACTTTGGAGACAGTTTTTGCTATCCCTTATCCGTCATTTTTGAGTCTCTTTTCCTGAAAAGTTCATATTTGCCTTCCCTCTACTTGATTGCCTTCTTTGAGTGTGACCTTCTTCTAAAAGATCCAGGACTGCTTAAAAGTAGGCTAATTTCCAAAAACATAGTGTCTCTGTCCAGCTGAATTGTTCTTGAAATCACTCCCAAGACTGAGGCTGAGCTTCCCTGTGTCGAGTCCAGCTCACCTCACTTTCCCTGCACTGGCCGTGGATCTGGCACTCATGAACCAGTTATTGCAGTCCTGGAAGTTTCCCAAATGCTCATAGAGCTTTTCCTCTCTCTTCTGTGAGATTTTTTATGGGGACTACCTCACACCCACATCTGCTAACTGTGAAAAAATTAAGGAAGAGGAGGAGGAAGAGGAGCAGAGGCAGAGGAGAGTGTGGTAAAGGACAGGGAGAAGGGAAGAAAAGGGAGGAAGAGGAAGAAAAGGAAAATTCTCACAAACTCCCTGGGAGTCCTTTTCACTTTTCAAGAACAGGTAGAAACTGCTCCTCACATGAACATAATATTGGGCTCCTGTTGCATCACACATGTTGTACGTAGTCCTGCATCTCATAACACAGGTAGCGTCTGACCTTGTCCACCTGGCTCAGGATTGGGCACCACTGAGCCTTGCAGAGATTCCCAGTGTGTGTACGTAGATGAGTGGGAAAGACCTCTCATCAAAGCACAGAGAATAAATTTAAACCTCTCTCCAAATGGCAGTCCTCCAAATACTGAGAAAAACTACAGTGATGCACAGATTTTCTGGATTTTATAATTCCCAATTAATAAAGACAGCTTTAAAATGACTACTTATGCTCATATTTCTCAGATCTATTATACAAGTGGAAGTAAAATGATATCAGGCTGATATAATTGATTCCTAATGATTCATATATCTTGGAAATATCAAGGACAATATTTTTCTCTAACTTCATATTGAAATCAAGGTGTAGTATGATAGACTGCAGTGGTCAGGCAGAAATCTTACTAATTTTATGGTTCTTGTCATACATCTACTTTATCATGCTGATGAAATACACATATCAAAAGATAATAACGCCAATGAAATATCTGAAACATATTTCATGAAACCATATATTTTAAGTTATGTTTTAGATGATGAAAGAAACTGGTAAAATATAGACTTGATAACTTCTATTCGTGTTTAAAGATCTGCCTTATGAAGTTGTAAGCCTGCTCTGTTCTTCTTTAAAAGCTAAACCTATGACTAACTGGCAAATAATGCAAGAGGAAAGATTGTGGGTCAATATAAAGAAAACTAGAACCAAATGAAGTTTATCTGAATATACACTTCATGGGAAGGTAATGATAATGTGGTCCTTGAAAGTTTCCTGTTCATTCAGAGGCTGAAAGTTGAACTTTTAGGATATTGTAAAAATGTTTCACCATTAAAGGAAAGATTGAGTTGACCAATTTAAAGCATCATACTTGGCCTTGGTGCTTCATTTTTCTCCTCTGAACTCGCCTTTTTAGTACATAACTCCTGCCTATACTCATGGTACATTTAAAGTTTGTTAACATGTGCATTTGATAATAATGATTTTATGCATTAGAAAGATTACTGATTGTGTAGATGTCTCTGTGTCTTCATTTGTATGTGTATATGACTGTGTATCTGTATATGCTCCCTGCAAATTTTAAAGTTGTTAAAATCAGAAACCATGTTTAGAATTTTTCCACCTCCATATCATACTATATTCTTTATTCTAGTCCAGTAATTTAGCAGTATTGGAGTGTATAGAAGTACATTTTAGCTAGACATTTACTATTCTGTCTGAGCAACAGAGGTGCCACAACATCTCATAGTCACTCACACCGCTAGAACATTCAGCCATTTATCTGAAACCAATTTCACTCCCTCCTGTAACTCTTAGGGTGTACTTGTCATGTTAGATGTTTGGAGAATGTACTCATTCTCTACATTTGTGAGGCATCACAGAATCCTACTACATTTTTTCTATAACTGTGTCATTTTCTCCACACTCAACTATTCTTTACCCTGACTCATTGCTCATGTGAAAACCACACAATTTTCCATCCCATCCCACATCTTCTAGGTTTGATTTTCAAGGATTTTTTTTCTTTAATTCTGACATGCACTAGTAACCCAGCAACATTTTTTAGTGTAAGGCCAGAAAACTTGGGTCTAGTAGCTATTTCCAAAGGTTTAATTATCGTATTTCTGGCTTTAGCCAGAACTACTTACATAGGACATCAAGTCCTACCATTGCCTTTTTTGCCTTCTCTTTCAAGAAGTGAACTTATTCAACAACTCTAACAAGTCTTTGTTCCTTGTGTCCTGGCCTCTGGCACATAAACTTTGCTTTGCATATTACAGCTTTAGTGTCATAAAATTTGAATTTTGAAAGGGACTTCAAAATTATACCTAACCAATGTTAACATGTAACACAAAAAAACTGAAAGTTTTGAAATGTTTAATAATTTCCCTAAATTTGTGCAGCTGGAGGGTTACAAATACACATAAGTATATTTTACGATGTGTACATTTGAGTGACAGAATTGGTGCTAAGAGAAAGAAAAACTCAATGGTAAAATATCTTCTTGCATAAATTTAACATTTCTAAATTCAGTCCAGGTCTCCAACTTTATTGTTTTCTTGATTTTATGCATAAATGCAGAAGATCCTCCCCAGGAAGTACTCACTCAGAGCTCCAGGAGAGAAAACTACTGAGTTATCTCCTTCAGTTCTACTGGCATCAAAGCAGGCAATAGATTTGCTTGAGACCTTGTTAATGACATCTAGCAATATCAGAGAAAGACACTTACACTTTGGCCCTATCTGTGGAGTATAAGGCTTGGATTAAATCTCCAGTCCAGAAGAAGCTGTGGAAACATAATTGTTCCTTCCCTCAGCAGCAGAGGCTGCTGAGACCCACAACCTCTTGTTGCTCAGTCTACCCCATTCAGACTGGGAAGAAGCTGTCATCAAATTAGCTCCTGATACTGAGGCTCAGCACACCAATTCTGCCCTTGGGACACTGCCAAGGCCTTTTTAAGAGTGGTGAAGGGAGAAGGGGTTAGCAGGTGAGGTCCTGGAGATCGCTGAGGCCTGATGTGGCAATTATAATCACCTGACTAGCTCTCCATGCTTTGTACTACAGTGCTCAGTTTTCCCTATTCCCTAAAATCTTCCCAAACAAAATCGGTCACTTCAGTGCCGTCAAAGTACACCTTGGATCCCTCACACTTCCCCTACTTTGATACCAATCAACTCTTAACCAATCCGTCAATGTTTTATATTTTTCTCTCATCCAATATTTAATATAATAATAATAATCCTTAGTTCATCATACTTGTTTTTTCCTCAACAGCATTTGAGTGTTTTTACTTGTGTTATTATTGCATATTAGTTCTGCAGAAGAGTGGGTTTTGATTTGTCATATTAGTACATAAATATAACATACTTTATCTCTTTCCCATTAACACTTTCTCATAACCTCCCCTCCCCTCATGTCCCTCTTTTTCTCTAAAAGTCTCCCTTCCATCTTCCTGTTATCTTTTTCTTCTCTACATTAAAAAAAAATTCCACATATGAAAGAAAACATGCAATTTTTAATTTGGCTTATTTTGTTCAACATTTAATTTTTTCAGTCTTATTTAGTTTCCTGAAAATGGCATGATTTTATTCACCTTTATTTTTGAATTATACTCCATATGGTACAATTGTATATCTCCTTCTGCTCACTCCTATGGGGAATTATCAAACAGCACTTATTGTAGATTCTATGCCTCTGGATCTATAGTAGTAGGATCATTCTGAACATTGAGTTACACTGCTCCACTGGAGTTCTTAATATTGAAACATACCACAACATGCATAGTGTTTCTTTTCACAAAAGCAGCTTTAGCCTTCTGTTTACAAAGTGCCTTTCTCAGGAAAAAACTGAGAAATGAAACCTCTGCATCTCCATTAGATATGGAAGCACAAAACCCTAAGTGCACAGACATGTTTAGTTCTCTGAGGTACTCTTATGCCCAAATTGACCAAGCTTGGAAATATCCACTACAAAATGGTGTAGTTCTATGTTTCCTTCCATTCCTTCTTTCAGGGAAGTAGAAAGCCCAGCTTCTATGAGATAGCAGGCTTCCATTCTGAACACAGGATCTTTCAGCACATTGAGGTTCACTTCTCCCATGAAGCCTTCTTAGGGAAATTCACAAGAAACTTCAGGGTGTTTCTTTGCATGGGTACTACATCACCACACATATGAAAACTGCCTTTCACCATAGCAATCTGACATTCCTCCTGGGCCTTTACAGAGGAACACACACCAAAGTGTTCAGTTAGGTTTGAATCTCTGTTCTGAATTTATACCTAAGGGGCTCCAGCTGTGGAGCTTTTCATCCTGATATGGTACAATTGTATATCTCCTTCCATTCACCCCTAGGGGGAATTACCAAGCAGCACTTATTGTAGACTCCACACATCTAGACCTAGAGCAGTATCATTTTGGACATCGAGTTACACTTCTCCACTGGAGTTCTTAGTACTGAGATGCACCACAACATGTGGGGTGCTTGTTTTCCCAAAGGTGGCTATAGCCCTCTATGTGCAAACTGCCTTTCCAGAAAAAAACAGAAATTAAACCTCTCCGTCTCCATTAGATACAGAAACACACACTTTAAAATTCACAGAGATGTTTAGTTCTCTGAGCTACTCCCATGCCAAATTTGACTGAGTTGTATGTTTCCTTTCATTGATTCATTTGGGAAGTAGAAAGCCTGGCTTCTATGAGTTAGCAGGCTTCCATTCTGACCACAGTTTTTTCAGGACACTGAGTTATACTCCTCCCATGAAGTCTTCTTAGGGAAACTCACAAGAATCTTCAAGGTGTTTCTTTATGGTGAGTACTGCTCCATATATCAAATTTGTTTTATCCATTCATCTGTCGATGAGTGCATAGGTCATTTCAAAATTTTATGCCTTATGAGTGGTGGTACTATAAACCTGGGAAGATGATGCCTCTGTGTTTCTTGGAAGATACCCAGATGGGTTCTATCTGAGTCAAATGGAGTTTATGTTTATAATTTTTGGAGGAATTTCTAGAGTGGGTATACTAATTTTCATTCCCATCAACACTGTTGTGTTACACTCAAGTGTACCTCGATGTTCAGAATGATACTGCTCAAGATCCAGAGGTGTGGAGTCCACAATAAGCACTGCTTGATAATTCCCTCTAGGGGTGAATGGAAGGAGATATACAATTGTACCATATCAGGATGAAAACACTTTTTTTAACAGCCTTGTAAATTTGTTAATTTTTTGAGTACTCGATGATAACCATCTCTAGTGGAAGGAGATGGAATCTCATGTTATTTTTATTTGCATTTCTCTAGTGGCCAAAATTGTTGAGCATGTTTTTTTCATGTACTCCACTGGCCATTGTGATTCTTTTTTGAGAAGTGTGCTTTCATTATAATTTCTCTTTTTAATAGTATTCTTTCATTTTGGAGGGTCTATTTTTGTTGTTGTTGTTGTTCTTTATTCTAGATATTAGTTATGTGTCCGAGGACAAACTGACAAAAAATTTCCTACATGAAGATTGTATCTTCAGTCTGTTAATTTTTTTCTGTGCAAACCCCCCTTCATTTAATATAATTCCATTTGTTGACTCTTAGTATTATAACTTGTGCAGTTGGGTTTGTATTCAGAAAGTCCTTGCCTGTGCCTATGTCTTCACAAGGTTTGCTTTTAACTTCCAGCAGATTCAGTGTTTCTGAACTAATGTCTAGTTTTTCGATCCATTTTGACTTGATTTTATTACAAGGGATGTGAGGTGTGGGTCTGGATTTAACCTTGTGCATGAGGCTCACCAATTTTCCCAGCACCATGTGTTGAAGAGGTTGTCTTTTCTCCAGTGTATTGCTCTTGCCTCTTTTGTCCAAAGTCAAGTGGATTTTTGTCCGAAGTCAAGTGAGATTGTTTCTTGATTCTGCATTCTGCTGTGTTTATCAACTTGTCTGTTTTTGTTTCTCTACTTTGGTGTCTTTCTTTATCACTGTACCTTTGCCATATAACTTTAAATCTGGGACTGTAATTCTTCATGCTTTGCTCATGTTGCTCAAGGGTGCTTTTTGTGTCTCTGGTTTCCACTGATTCTTTTTAAGAGTGTGCTTTATAGTTTTGAGAAAATGCTGCTGAAAATTGCACTAAACATGTATATCATTTGCAGAGTGTCATTATTTTGAGAGTTCTATTTCTACCTATGCAGAAATAGGGGGTGTCTTTCCAGTTAATGCTTTCTTCTTCAGTATCTTTTTTCCCCCCAAACCATCATAGTTTTTCTTACAGGGGATTTTTACCTCCCTTGGTCAATTCATATATATATATATATATATATATATATATATATATATATATTTAACTATCAGGAATGAGATTGATTCTTGATTTCTGTCTAAGTGGGTTCATGATTGGTGTACAGGAAGACTATTAAATTGTACTCTGAACATCATTATGTTTTCTTTGGCCTAGTAGCTGTTTGGATATTTACCCCTTTTTGGTTGATTTCTTAGTTGTTGCAAAGTATTTGTGTATTTTGAATACAAATTTGTTCTCAGATTTGTGGTTTGTAGAGAAGCTATCCAGTATGTGGCTTGTCTTTTTTGATGTCTATACATGGTTGTTGGGAGCCACTGAGCTGGTGATCCTTCACATGTCAAGTACCCAAACAAGGATTGCCCCAAGGGCACAGAGTGCCTGCGAAACTCCTGAGAGCATGGAGTGCTGGAGGGGAACTTGTGTTCCAGCCTGAAGAACAAGAGGCATGAGAAGCAAGCTAACTAAGCAAAGGGCATGTTGTGACAAGTGTATAAATAAGTGCATTGTGGTGGTTAAGTTGTCCCTTCCTCCCACCTGAGAGGAAAGGCTCCACTTGACCCCAGATTTCTGTTACTATCTTTATTTTCTTCATCTTGTCATCCTTCCCTCTCCTCTTGGGAACTTAGGGAGCTCTCACAGACACTAAGAAGAAAATTTAGTTTTATGAACCCAACATGACTGATATATTTACTTTTTTTTGAGATGGGGCTGATTGAGTATTTTGGGCACTCAGTCTTTGTGAGGTGGCACAAAGAAAATGAGAGAGATAAGAAGGAGACAAAGTAGGAGGAGGCCTTTAGTGAGAAGGCATGGGAGAGGCTATGGAGGAATAAAGAAGATCTCTTGCTAGACAAAGGCCTGGGGGGCACTTATATTAACTCTCATTGGGGTGGTGCTAAATTAGCTTGTGATGGTGGAACAGGAGTGACATTTTATCTAGGGATTGGAGTGCCTTTGGTGTGAGCAGGAAGGAAAGGCAGGAAGTCAATTTTGGGTCTGGAGCACCAGAGGAAGAAGACTGATAAAGTGTCTTTTTATGGTCTCTTCCCCATGTTGGACCTCTGCCATGATGATTGGCAGATTTATGTGGCTAAAAACCTATCTGGGGCCTCACTGCATAATTCAGTTTGGTGTTGAACTCACTGTGTAGTCTAGATTGGGCTTAAATTCATAGCAATCCTCTTGCTGCAGGGTTCTGAGTGCTGGGATTATAGGCATGCACCACCACACCCAGTCAATATATTTACTTTTGTGAAGAGAATTTGAAGTTTAAAGTAAGTTTGAGAGTGAGGATTAGGGGTTATGGTATGAGTAAATATGAGACTTTGGGTTAGGGTTATGTTTTGGGTTGGGGTTCAAGTTTAAACAGTGAAAGGTTCTTGCCCTAGTATAAATTACTGTACAATTATGGTGGTGGTCTAACATGGTGGAAGGCCAAAGCGGGAACACTTACCACTTTTTCCTTTTTCTTCAGCCCTAATTGCAACTCTGTTTCCTATTTGTGTGCAAAGGAAATTCCAATCAGTTCCTCACATCATCAATGTGTGCCCCATGCACCACTTGTGATCAGAGGTCATATAACCCTCTGCCTCTTTGTATCCAGTCAAAAGAGATAGTCCAATTGCCATGGGTTGTGTGCTCCTTTCCACATCCTCAATAAACCCATTCTTTTCTTGCTTGCTTGCTTGCTTTTAACTTTTCTATTGTACCAGAAAACTCTTTTTAACATTTTGGTGCCTTACAACTCAGATTGGCAGAGTGCATTGGTTCCTAGGGTCACTCCCAGTTTGAGCTCCCCTGTGAAGCTTTTCCTTTCTCTGGGACCTGCTTATTTGCCACTGTTAACTTACATCCAACACTAACCCTCCTCCTTCATCACACGTGCTGCCATCTGAGGTTTTCTGTTTCTGTTCCTCAGTAGATAACAGCTTTCATGTTCCTTGCATTGCTGAGGCCTTAAAAATTTGCAAGCTTAAGTCAGAAAACCTATCATTTGCCACCCCTGGACAAAGATAGCAGTTTTAATGTTCCTTAGACAGGACAGCCCGAGGCAAGGCTGTTACCCTCTTGTTCTCTGGGACCCCACCCTGCACTCTCAGTGAAGGCCAATGACAATGAGTGTTGGGACCTTCTGTGTCACACTTTCAAAATAGATGATGACTTCTTTTGATAAGTGTGATCCAGGACAGCTTCCACGTTCCCTGTGGTGAGAGCTAAAACTCTTACATTCTGAGGCAAAGTTGTTCTCTTAGCTCACCTTTAATTTGGTCATAGAGAATATCATTTCCTGTCCTCCAAAAGAGCACATCTCTGGGGTGCCTGGTTCATAATCTTGGTGCTACAGGTCTCAAAAAGTCTATAAAAACCAAAAAGCTGATATTTTATTTATACTTTTGTCACAACAGTGGCAAGTTGGCAGAAACCCCTTATTTTTAGGCCTTTTTCTCTTTGAGAATGTATTCTTTTCTCATTCTGTCTTGTACATTGACCTATCAGGTCCTGACCTAGATTCCTGATCTCCCAAACAAGTGTACCACGGAGGTTTAAATAAAATGAGACAATTGGTATGATTTTAGGGCTCCAGGAGGGTCAAAACCCTTTACTTGAGCTCGAGATTCTGAGAGCTAAGACAAAGACTTCTCTGGACCAGCCCACTCTTATTAGGTCCAAGGACAAAAGGCAGGGAAACTGAGGAAAGCACTGGAAATGAGCAGGCCCTTGGGAGTCTCTTCAAAGACTTCTCCAAGTAGTAAATTATGCCAATTTAGGAGAACTGTTTTAACTCCAGGATAATATTTATGGTAGGAGTGCGACTTCAGGACTGAAATTCTTTCAGCTGCAGTCTCTATTCACTTAATTAGCATTGGAGCCAAGGTGTCTTCAGCTGTAGCCTTATCCTGCCCTTTTTCTTATATTCTGCTCCTTTATTGCACCAGAAAACTCTAACACTGGTCTGGCCCCTCAGAAGGCAAAGGTGAGGCACTTTGCAGTACATGCTGAGGAGATGCCAGTCCTATTAAGGAAAAAGGGGCTGTTTTTGTTGGCTATGTGGTGTGCCATTGTTATAATACAAGTACAAATATATCCCCACCAGTGTCTATTAAACCTTCAAAGCATTTCCCATTAATCTTTGTAAAACACATAGGTCTGCTCATAGTCACCTGCTGTGCAAAATAAATTTTTCTTTTTGAATCTTGCTCTGAGGGTCTTGCTCCCTCATGAGCTGTGTATATTAAAAAAAAAAAAGGCTTGTCCAAGGGTAACAAAAAAAACTGTGCCACATATTCATCCTGTTAAAAAATCCAGAGATCCACAGTGAAAGCATATTGCATTAGAATAAATTATAGGACATTATGGCTTCAGTTCAACATGGTAGAAGGCCAAACCGGGGATGCTTACCCTGACAGCCACTTCCTTCTTCTTCCCTGATTACAGCTTCCTCCTTCCTTTCCCAGTGCACATGGAGAAAATTCCAATCAGCTCCCCATGTGTGATCAATGCCCACCCCAAGCACCATGTCCGGTCAAAGGTCACATATAACCCCCAGTCCCATATCTGAGCAGAAGAAAAAGCCAAACCCTTGCTGGTTGTGGGCTCCTCTCCACGTCCTTTAAATAAAAAGGCCACTTTTGTTTTTTCTTATATTCCGCTCCTTTATTGCACCAGAAAACTCTAAGAGTTATTGAATTTGCTGGTGTGTTTGTACTGGATAAAGCTGACTGACACATTCATAGATTGTATTTCCTCTAATGTTTGACCAGGAAAGGCTCTCTCATTTTTTGGTGAAGGTGTACTATGCTTATGGAATTTAGAATGGCAATGTTTGGAACAATGTCTTCCTTTTTGGCACCTAGGGCATAGCCCAGGGATGAATCTAAGCCCTCTATGTTAGAGACATCCTTCCCTTGAGATACTGCAACCACAGATTCTGGCCTATGAGATCCAGCAAGAGCTCTGCAATTTTCTCTAATATGTCCCATTTTTCAAAATTGAAGCATTTTACATTATCCCTTTTTGAATTTGCAAAACCAGCCATAACCTGAGCCATTGTGGTTGTTTTGAATGATTCAGTTCCATTATCCTGACAAGCTCGAATATGTTAAATCATTAATTGATTTTACAGGATTTAAAACTTGCTTGCAGTCTTGATTGGCATTTCCATATGACAAGTGTAGAATTAAATGTCCACAGCTTGTATGTTCAAAATCTGTCTGTGAACAGCTTCTTGTAAGTTAACCACAAATTGAGTCAAGGGCTCCTTAGGGCCTTGAAGAACATGGGAAAAAGACTGCATGGGAGCCCCATCCTCTGGAATAGTTAACCATACCCCTTTTAGTGAATCTGCCAATTGTGGATATAGCTCATCTGGACATTGGACCTGATCTCCAAGGGGTGCCCATTGTCCCATCCCAAAAAGCATTTCCTCATCTATTTCTAGACATGGATCAGGACCCATTCTGTTTCTCAGAGCCTGCTCTGAAACAAGATTTTTAAAAAACTTTACATCAAAGTGAAAGAATTAAGTAGGAGACAGGCACTTTGTGTTAGATGTTTGATATCATAAGATGTCAATCTATATGTATGCATAACATTGTTTAAGAGGTCCACCTTAAATGTGCTTTGAAATCTGTTGTTAACCACACTCTGCCTGAGATTTTTCAGCACTTGTGATTCGGAAGGCACATGAACAAAAGCCTCATCACCATGAGCATCTCTCTGAGTTCCACTGCGAAGGAAGCAGGGGCAACAGTGATTCACATTTTGCAGCTGCTTCTCTCCTTAAAACCTGCAGGTTTCTGGATAGAGCCTTATGGGATATTTTTTCTAAAGGCACTGGGTCCTGCTGAGGTTGTCATTTCAAGGACTCTGCTTTGGCAGCAGATGCCTCTGCTGGGAACTGTTGTTTCCTTGCTGTCCCAAAGAGGCTGTTGTCTGTGAGCTCCATAATGGATTCAAAATTGAATGAACCAGATTCCAAGTTGAGAATGTCTCAGGGGAAATGATTTCATCTACTATGTGTGTTTTCCAGATTTTCCTAACTCCTTCCCAATTATCAATATCTACAGTGCCTGTCTGAAGAAACCATGGATTATATTTGATTACATCTTGTCACATGGATCTTTGCTTCTTGGCTGGAAGTTTTGGGCCCATCTTGCTCCCAGATAAAAGAACTTATTCACACCTGAAAGATTCACACTCGAAGTCTTCTTTTCCCTCTCACCTCCAGGAGTCCCTGGTGAAGATTCTTACTGTGAAAACCTCTCCATCTCATACACTTTCCACTCTTAGTAGACTTACTCATTTGGTCTGAAAGTTTGCAGTCCTAGGCTTTTAGGGCCCTGGCCAGGTACCAGTTATCACAGATGGATCAGACTCACAATCTCTCAAAACAATGCATAGTGAAAGCTTAAAGAGACAATGGCACAATTTTAGGACACCTAGAAGATCAAAACCCTCTAGCAGAATTCGAGATTCTCTGGAGACTGAGATATGGAACTTCTCTGGGCTGCCTGTAGGCCTAGACAAGGGGCCTAGGCCTGGGCAGGTTCACAGATAAGCATACAAAGCCAATTGATTATACATTCTGCTAATGGTCTGCTAATGGTCTCCATCACAAATGCATGCAAGCAAAATCTTTTGTGAAATCTACCAAAGGTCAAAATATGCATTAGTGATTGAGGGTGATGCCAGGTCTCTGGGCTGATGGCTGGGCCCTTGGCTGTGAGACACATTGGCTTCCCGTCTCTCTGGGCCTGGGTAGGGAGTGGAGCAGGGCAGGGAGTGGTTCTGGAGCATCCCACAAAAAAGAAAGGACAAGTGACCCTGGGGGTTGGTTGAGGTACACAGAAACTTCTCAAGACAAAAGAAGAAGGACATCCTTACACCACCTGGAGGATGGTTCCCTAAGGAATCCTGGATGCCCTCAGAGGGCAGAGGAGCAGGGCAGGGCCAGAGTGAGCAGGACCCACCAGGAATGCCCAGCAGGACCAGGTCCCCCTCTACCTTCCTAACCACATGTGATGCCAAGGAGCACAGGACTGCAATCTTCTCACAGTGCCCAACACCAGGAGGCCACTATGCATTTGACACATTTGCTTTCCTGGCATCAGTTTCCAAGAGGAACAGCTACCAGTGGGCTCTGGGGCTCTTCCTAAGATTTGGGGTGCAGGGGCCTGACAGGCATGGGACACTAAGTCCCTCTGATTCCAGAGTTTATAGTAGCAGCTCAACTAGGACAAAAGTGGGTCTTCTCAAGAAGAAAGAACCAGGAGAAAGGCTGGGGTGTCTGTGGCTCAGGGTGGAGCACTCGCCTAGCATGAGGAGGCCCGGGGCTCCATCCCCAGCACCTTGTACGCAGGTGCCCAACTACAAACCCCGCCAGACCCCCAGAAGCAATGTGAAACTTCTCTTCCTGAGTCCACTGGAGTGACATCATCTTCAAACAGCTTCTGAACACAGCTTCCAACAGGGCAGGCTTAGGAAAGAAGTGATTATTAAATAAAAACATGACTGCAGTGTAGAGAAGTCCCACGCACCATGCATAAAGGAATGAGCTGGAAAGTTTCAGCTTGCAAGACTTGGAGGAACAGTAACAACTGCAGTGTTTCCACATGTAATTAGAAGCTGGCCAAGTGTGGAGGTATACACCTGCAATCCAGGTACTGGGGGAGGCTGAGGTCTGAGATCACCAGGTTAAGGCCAGCTTTGGAAGTTGAGTGACTTAGCAATCACTGAATCAAAATAAATTAACAAACGAGTTTGGGTTGTAGCTCAGTTGAAAGGCACTTGGTTCAAATTGAAGTGAAAAAGAGCCAGAGTGCCTGTAGGAGCAGCCCGAGGATAAGCAGAGCAGCCAGGGAAGTGCTCCTGGGCACCCACAGTCCTGGCACAGTAAGGGACCCAGAGCCAGCAGAGAAGAGGCACCCACCGGCCGCTGCTGGGAAATCTCCATGTGCATGGGGCTCTCAGTACAGGGACAGAGCCCAGAGCCTGTGCATGCAAAGCACACACTCTACCATGAGCTGCATCTCTACTCTTGGGAACTTCATGACTTTGTACCTAGAAGTGGTGGGGCCAGTACAAGGTCTTCAGCTTCTTCAGACACCAGTGTTGAAGGATGAGGGGTCTCCCCATGCTTTCTGGCAAGGCAGCGACTGGCCCTCCAAAGGACCTCAAATTGATTTCCTAAGAGGAGCCACTCCCTGGTTCTGCCATGAACACCAATTGCTCAACACTTGACTTCTCTCCTTCACCTGGGCAAGGAACTAAATTATCACTTCCAAACAGCCACTTCTATAAGTTCACATGAAACAAAGCAAATATCAAGGTCTGTCTAATCAGATGCCTCTGGAACAGAGCAGCTAAAACTTAGTCACCACAGTGCTCTATCAACAACAGTCCAGGCTCTTTTCTTTGTTGTTCTCCCCTTCACTTGGACCAGCAGGTGCAGACTGACCATCACATAACTGTGCAGGCCTCTCAGCCAGCACAGAAGGATCAGGGCAGAAGAGGAGCTCCAGCTTGGCAGCACTGCTGCCCCATGGCACCACCCTGTGATTGGGCCTGTAAGGGTGCTGAGCCCCTAAACTGACCTTTCTCAGAACAAAGCCCATGAATTGAGATGAACTCTGCAGACCTCTGACTTGGAATCCTTGATCTCTGCCTTCTGTTGTGAGGAGAGAGCTCCAGGGAGGTTAAGCAGGTTGCTCAGGGCACTCTGCAAGGTGGAAAGCAAGACATGAATTTTAACCCAGGTTTCTAAAGTCCACATTCACTGTCCCCCTGGGTGCTGAATAATCTCACAATTTAGTTCATGTGTGTCAGAGCCCAAACACCAATGAAATCTGCTGTACACTTTTCATCTGTAAATTCTTAGTAGAACACAGCCACATCCATTCATTTCCATACTGAGAATGGCAACCTAAGAAAAACAGGGAAGAGAGAACAAGGCCACCTCAGCTTGGTACCAAAGACAAGTGGACTCAATGGATATCTACAAAATGTTTCATCTAGAAATAGAATACACATTTATCTCAAAAGCACCCAGAACTTTCTTGAATACATAACATGTCAGAGGCTATAAAACATGGTTAAGTCAACACACATGAGCTGAAAGAGTGGCCTGAATATTAACAGATCATAGCACAGTAAAAGCATAAACTAACTGCAAAAGAGACCACAAAAATTGTGTAAGCACAAGAAAATTAAATAATACACTCCTAAACACTTAACTGGTCTGTTGTAGTTGATTCATTGTGTCAACTTGGGAAAACTAGAAGTTTATCTGTCACAGCAGGGGCCAGGGTTCTCACTTTGTAAACATCCTGAGCCCTGGCAAGAGGAGGGATTGGAGAGGAGGGATTCTGTAGCCTGTATACAATATAAAGGGGGAAAAGAGGCTTGCTCCTCCCCCCTCACTCTTGTGCTTTTGTTTTCTTCTGCCACTATGGATTGTTGCCTCATACCATGCCTCATGCTGTGCCATCCTGCCTTGGAGTCAGGTGATTATGGATTGAAACCTTCCTAAACTGTATGCTAACTAAGCCTTTGTTTCCTTAATTTTGAGCATCAGTTATTTTGTTTCAGCAATGACAGAAATGTAACTAAGAATTTGGTACCAGAGAAGTGAAGTCATTGCTGTGATTAAACAAGACATCAACTTTCGCAAATACACACATCTGAAGCTATAAAACATAGGTAAATCAATACACATGAGCTGAAAGAATGGCCTGAATTGTAACAGATCATAGTAGAATAAAAGCACAAACAAACAGCAAAAGAGACCACAGAAATGAAGCAAACACATGAAGATTAAATAATACACTCATACACATTCAACTGGTCCTAGAAGGGATTGGGGAAAAGTTAAAACTACCTACTACTGAATACCAATGCAAGCATAACATACCAAATCTATGGCACATCATGGAAGATGCTGAAAGGGATAATTCTATAGCTGTGAATGTTCACATTGGCAAACAGAGCAATCTTAAATAGATAACAACATATGAACCTTGAAGTTCAAAAAACAAGAACCACCCAAATGAAATCTGGATGATGAAACAAATTAAAAAGACCAAGGTACAAATCTATCAAACTGAGACTAAAGGAATGAAAACAAATGCCATGTGTTAGTTACTTATCTCCTGTTGCTGAGGCAAAATACCAGATGCTCAAGTGAAGGAAGGAAAGGATTATTTTGCTCTCAGTTTGTGCAGACTCTGGTGCAAAATCAACTGGTTCCAAGGCAGGGTGGCATAGCAGAAGGGTCACACTTCAGGGCAGTGGAGGTCACAAAACCCACAGGAGCGAAAATGGGGGTTGAGGGGGAGCCAGCCTCATTTCCTCCCTATATTGTTCGCAGGTCCTCCTACCCCATGCCCTGACAGGTCAGGTGTAGCACTCCCACCCTCTCCTTGCCCTCCACTTTCAAAGTGAGGGCCCTGGACCCTTCTGGCTCAAGCTAAAAAAATTGTTGCCCTATTTCTAAGGAGAGGGCAAAAAATAAGGTGTTTAGTTGCAAAAAGCTATTTTAGCAAAGCCCACCCCTGTGATTGCATGAGACTGTGGGAGGACATCCAGACACAAACTATGGCATGCCATGAGAGAACTAATACCCAAACACTTCCAAAAACCATGAAAATGGAAAGGAAAAACACTGCCACATTCACCAATGCACATAACACTGTATATACCCTAAGCTTAACCTTTATAGTTAGTTCTCCATATGCAGCCCCAAACTGAACCCTAAACCTGCACTCTAACCCTATGCAATGACCTTAACACACTAACACATTCTCCTTTCCCCTCTTTTCTTTGATTGGTTTTTATTTGATTCTTTTTCTATTTGCTACCCCTGACCACAATCTCAAATCCTGGTTGTGAACACCGAACACTAACTCCTAACTCAACATCAACACCAACCTGAGTCCAACATGAATGCCAAGCACAGCCCTAAACCTGACCCTAAGAAATCCTTGACTTCACAGTCAAGCCTAACCGAACCCTAAGAAATCCTCACCCTGAGATCCAACACAAACCTTCACTATATCCAATAAGCCCAACAGTAAAACCAAAACCTTACCCTGATCTAGAAACCTGGCCCCGTCCTTGAAACATAAGGCTGAGTGTAAAGCCTCACCAGGACCTCGGTCATTCCCCCCTTCCTCTGTGCTGTCACCCCGGTACTCATGCTCAACTCCACGCTAAACGTTATCTATAGCCAAATCCCTACTCTCTGCTCCAACACTCCCTGAGCCTCACCCTTTCCCTCAGCTATGCCTTCACCCTGACACTCTCCCACACAAAACGTACAATTCCTGACACCCCAACAGGATCTTAATATCCTTGTGCTCAATAAGAAAAATCATATCCAACATGGCCGCTAAGCAAAACTCTAGCACGGACATTATCCGGAAACAAATCCAGACAAACCTAGCCCTCATGGAAACCAGACCTGACCATAAGAGTCTCAGCCTAAAGGGACCTCACTTCCAAAGATATTCCACACAGGACCACTTAGAGGCCCCATCTCCAGCCACTGGTGCCTCTTTCTTGGGTGACAGCCCAAGAAAGCACACTCAGCCTGGGACACAGACACCATGGGATTGTAGGTGCAGCACATGGGAGCGGATAGCTGGGAAGGCCAAAGAGCCTGGAGCCAGGCAGGGCCAGACTCCGAAAAGCCCTGTGTACCATGCAAGGCCTTGCTCTTTGTCCTGCAGAGTAGTGGGGAGGGGAGTAGCCAGACAGAGGGTGTGCAGTGCGGCCTCCTGGGAGAAAGCAGACTTGAAGGAGGAGGTCCCTTAGGCAGTTTTGTAGTTGGGGAGTGTGACAGTGGAGGACCCTTGGGAGGACTGGGCTGACCTGCTTCAGGAGAGGGGAGTGGGGGAGGGGAAACCTTAGGACCTGGAAAGTGAAACTGAGGGGCTAGGAGAAGGCCTGAGTCTCCTGGAAACGGCAGTGTTCAGGGGGAAGCTGTGGAGGCGGGAAGAACAGTGTGTCTCCAGAGTGCCAAGTGTGTGCCAAGAGGTAACAGAGGATCGCGCTAGGTGAAGACAGGCTCAGCAGGGATAGTGAAGACTCATTTTCACCTTATCCGTAGAGAAATCCAGATGATGCTAACCTTCACGGGAATGTCTATGACGCATAACCTGAACACTGACCTGAGCACCAAAGTCTCAGCTTCAGTGGACCCAACTTTCCTAAGCTAAGCCACCAGGAGAACCAGTCTGGCCCGCTTTGAGCCCGTGCGCAGATGCTCACCTTGACCCTAAGAAGAGCCCTAGACCTCACACTGCCCTCAGTGGACCCCTTTACCCCAAATGAACTCAAATCCTTGGCCTGAGCCCCTCAACTTGAACCCAAAGAGGGAGGGTCTGCTTCTGACCCAGCCGCCCCTGCCCACGGTGGACTGAGCACACCGAGGTCTGCGCGCAGACAACACTAGCACAGGGGATGCAGGGCTGGTGTGTCCAACTAGGGGAAGATCAGGTTGGGAAGGGACATCCAGAAGTTGGAGGGGACATGGTGGAAGCAGCTGGGGGTGGGGGACCCCAGGAAGTGACCTCACTTCCTTGACAGCACACCAAACAGAACCTGGAACACCAGAGGCCGCTTGGCTGCAGTTACTGAGACTCATCAGCCAGAGGATGCTGTTGGTGCTATCTGCCATGTGGCCTAGGCTCGGGCCACAGGAGACAGTGGAGGGGGGGCCTTGTCCAAAAGCACTTGGCCTGGGGCAGACTTCAGCCCAGGCGCCTTAGGCGTGTGGACCCCAGGACCCCCAAGGTGACACAGGACAGCCCAGAACAGGTCAGAGTCAGCCTGGAGGGCTCGGTCCCCTGCCTGCTCGGGCAGTGTGTGTGTGTGTGGGGGGTGGAGCGTGCCCGTGTGGGTGCGTGAGAACCCTGGGGAAGCCCCTGGCAGCTAAGTGGCTTGGGCGCTGAGCTCCTGAGAGCTGGCTACTGTTTCCAGGCTTCAACTCTTCTTTCTCAATGCCACCTCAGGGCCGAGAGGAGTCCAACCCAAAGCTGGAGGGGCCTGGCATGGTGGGGAGCCTAGAGCCAGGCACCCTGAAGAAGCTGGTGAACCACCTGGTGCTATCTGCTATTGCTCAGGTGTGCCCCACCTTCAAGTCAGGGGACACAGAGACTCCTGGGTGGCTCTTGAGGATGCCCTGCACAGTTGTGTGTCCCAAGAGCACACCCTGAGGAAAATGAGGTGCTCAGAGGAGCACCCCTCCCTTCCTACCCCCATCCCCTCCCCCCCAACCCAGATGGTGTAGTCAGGATGGAGTAGGCTGAGGCCCCTGCCACCTGGCCTAGGTCTGGCTCTGGGCAGGGGTGGGGCCCTGGGATTGTGGGGCTTTCCTCAGTCCACCCCTTGATGGAGCTGTGGATCTGGGGCCTCCTTTTCCTAGGTTCCTGCCTAGGGGAATCCAGAGTGGGGATCTGTCACCCCAGTGGCATCCTGAGATATCTGGGCACAGCTGGCTGGGCTCACTCACTGCACACACATCTACACAGCAACTACCATGTGGGGGCACCTTTCCTGATACTTGCCTGTCATGCAGGGAGCAGCGCAGACAAACCTGTCAGCCTTCTCTGCCTCCATTGCCATCCCTCACTCAGAAGGTCCCCTAGACATCCTGGGAGGTGGGGAACACTGAGGGCTCAGAGCTCACACACACCTCCTCCCCCAGCTCTTCTAGGTGCCGCTTCTTCCACCCCAACTCTGAGAAGGACCAGTGGGACAAGAGGTGAGAGGCCTTGGGAAAAGATGCAGGGAGGGCTCCTGCCTCCGCAGTGGGCTTCATCAGAGGAACTGGGCTGTGGGCGGCCTGAAAAAAACCGGGCCCATGCCCTCGCCCTCTTGATTGATTCCCGCTAGCGGGCTGGGATCTGAGCCAGGGTCTCTACGAGAACCATAGAGAGCTGTGACTGGGCTCCTGCACTTGAGGAACCTAGGGGTGGCTGGGTGCAGAGCAGGTCCCCATGAGGATGCATTTGGGAATGCAGCCCGTTCCCAGCCAGGAGAGCCCACACCATCCTGGATGAAGGTTGCTCAAGAGGTGTGGGGTGCAGACCCCTCACGCCTGGTCCTCACACCTTTGCCCTCTGTGCCTGGCTTCTGGTGGGTAGGGCAGGCTGTGCCGGGCAATGCCCCCTTCAGGCTCAATGGCAGGGGAGGCTAGGGCAAGGGGAGAGGCCAGGCCCCTGACTCTCCTGCCCACCTGCCTCCTAGGGCTCTGAGATCCATGCTGGAGACCTGGATGCTCCATTACCCAGGAGATTTTGCCAGTGCCCAGACCCAGCCAGCAACCAGCAGCTCGTAGCCTATGCCCTTATCAACCTGCCAGACTCGGATGTCATCCTGCAAGTGTGCAACCTGACTTGATGCCCACTGATTTGGATCCCAAGCCAGGGGTGAGGAGAAGGAGACCCGAGTGCATGCTGCAGGGGATGGGGGGTAGCAAGGGGTGGGGGGTAGCAGAGGTCATGCTCACCCCACCAGGAGGAGGCTCCAGAGGATGCTGATGGCCAGGAGCAAAGGAAGAGGATGGGACCACCAATGGGGCTGGATGAGGGTCGGGACAGGGCCCTGCTGTGGGGTCAGCACCTGGGGCGCCTCTGGCAGGAAGTGGGCTGCTGTGGCTTGGAAAAGGCTCAGAGAAGGGTGGTCTTGCAGGAGTCTTTTCTCTTTTCCCTTTCCTAGCAACTCTAGGTTCAGCAGTGCCTTTCCCAGCAGTGGCCCTGGACAAAGCCCAGGAGGTGGGGGAAGACAGGAGCCGCCACCACCGTCCCCAGGGTCCCAGAACCTGGGGACAACTGAAAACACCTGTGGTGCCTTTATGTGCAGTTCAGCAAGGACAGGGCCCTGCCTGACTGGCTCATGATTATAACCAAACTCTTCCTGTGGTCCTGCCATTGCATATTTCATTTCTATATGAGAAATAAACCCAAAAATATTGGTGTAATTTTTACATTCGTCAAAAGTTTCTACCCAAAGCAATATAATTTTTTAATTATCTTCAGGTTTGCATTTTTGCATACTGACCACCAGTTATGTTTCATGAGTAATATGATTTCCCTTCCGGCCTGCAAATCCTCTTAGCATTTCTTGTAGACCTACAGGTCTTTGTGGTGCAAAAATTGAAAGTTCATTATTTCTTCAACTTTGGAAATTTATTATTCCATTGTCCCTGGGACTTGCTTAAATTTCATGAGATGTAACTCATCATTCTAGTGTTTACTCTTATTAGATTAGGTATTTCTTAGTTGATAGCCTTAAAGATTTTATCTTTCACCATTTATAGTTTGATGCTGCAAGATTTCTTTTTATTTTACTTGCAATGATTAAAGATTATGAAAATTCTTGAATCTAGGGGATAATGTGCTTGATAAGTTTTGGAATATTCTTGACTATTATCCTTGCAGCATTTCTTCTGCTGCAACTTGTCTCCTTCTGAGTCTCTCATCATATATTTCTCACAAGGCTCAGACTCTTCATTGGTTATAAATGTCTCTTTCTGTTTTCATTTTTTAAAATTTTATTTTAAAGAGGGTAAAATTAAACAGAATAAAACAGAACAAAACAGAACACAAGAAAACAATGTAACAGTAACAAATGTCAAAGCAAGACAACTGGAGATCTTCACTATCTATCAGATTGTCTCTTGTTTTCTTCCAAATAGTTGTCCATAGCTTCACATACAGTGAATTCGTACAAAACAACAAAGTATAAAACTCATCAGAACAGGATGATCAAGGCATTTTGGGTCTTCAAGACCAGACAATAAGGAAGTCAACAATAGCTGTCATACTGTCTCTCATTTTCTTCAAAATAGCTGTCTATACCTTCACATATATTGAAATTAAACAAAACAAAACAAACTAAAATCACTCTGAACAAAGAATAATAGTATTGCTGGATTCCACATCATGACACTACAGAATCAGCACTGGGTACTGTAGTGTCTCTTTTTCTTCAGAGTAGTTGTTCATTTCATCATGCATTATATCATCACTTCTCATAAACTGTTTATGAGTTCTATGCATGCACGAGTCTCTACATGTATACCTATACAAATAAAAGCAGTCAAGGCAAAGCAGCAATCTAATAAACCAGATTCAAATAAGATCAGTCATAATAAGACAGTGTAAGTTATACAGGGCTTCAGATTAAGTTAATAGGAAATTAGGGTGGTTAGCATAGTATATTTTGCTATTTTTGGAATAGCTGTCTGTGCCTTCAAGTCTAGTACAAGTAGACAGACTGGAACAGAATATAATCAAACTAAACACAGTGGTAAGAATAATGTGGATTTTAAATCCTGATACACTGTTAACAATGTCCTCTGCCTTCCTTTTTTAGGAAATTCCTGCCTTTTCACTTTCACAGAGTGCACTGTACATTTTGGGTCCCACTAACTCTTAGTTTTTAGATTAGGGGGCAATCCACTATTTACCTAAGTGATTCTGAACGTTTTTACCCCTGGGCTTGATCTTAAGTTGTATTCCTTTACCTACAAAAGCCTCCAGGTTTTCCTTCATTATAGCTGAGTAGTTCTCCACTGCACAAAAGTGTCGTGTCTTTCCAATCCATCTGCAGCTGCTGGGCGAGTTGCCCCTATTTCTCTCTGATTCCCTGTCACATAGAGCATTGTTTTCTCATATTTGACTTTTGGTCCATAAACCTCCTTTCAGGTTAATTATATTTCCTATACAGAGCATTTGCTGCAATCTATCTCCTGATCTACTCTGCCTGTGTTTCTTTTAGTTAGTGTATCAAGGCCATCTGTGTTAGAGATTATAGCCAACCTTCTCTGCCTCATTTCTGTTATTTTTCTGCCATTGGTTGTCTACTTTTCGTCCTCATTCCACTGTCTGCCCCATTCATTGAGGCCTCTCTGCCACTTTTCTTGAAATTCTGGTGTTTTCTTTCTCTTCCTGGGCCATGAGTATCCCTCTCCTGTCATCCGGTCTTCTCCATGGTGGTAAATTCCAGCATCTGAGTTGTCTCTCTCTGAGAAGCTCCCTACCTTGGTACTTACTGATCCGCCATCTTCTCTCCAACCTCTTTCTGTTTTCAGTCAGATGATTTCTTTTGACCCATTTCCAAATTTGCCAGTCTTTCCTTCTTTTTTTTAAAAAAAATTTATTTTACAGAGAATAAAACAAAAGAGGACAGAACAACGCAGATAGGAACAGAACAATACAAGCGACACAGCACTTCACAACAAGACAATTGGATATCAGCAGTAGCTACCATAATATCACTTTATTTGAAATAATTGAGCATAGCTTCACAAACAATAATATAAAACATAAAAAAATAGAATAAAAGCATCCAAGGGAATGAAACTATTACAAGGCATTCTGAACCAAATAACAGAAAATGAACAATGGCTACTATAACATCTCATTTTTCATAAAAATTTGTTTATATTATTACACATATTAAAATCCAGTAAGATGCAACATGAAAAAAACAATGGTAATAGAAGAACAAAAGCATGGTAGGACTTCAAAGCAAGATATTATTAAATCAGCAATGGCTGCCATAATATCTTTTTTTTTATTGAACTCACGACCACGTGCTTGCAAGGCAAGCACCTATGCTGCTGAGCTGAATCCCCAGCAACATCTTGTTTTCTTCACAGTAGCTGTTCATACCATAACACATAATAAGGTCAAACAAAACAGAATAAAACCATTCCAACCAATGAATGAAAACATTACAAGTGTTCAAAGGAATATAATGGGGAACCATGATTACTATAGAATCTTATGCATTGAATCTGTATAACAATTTTGGGAGAATGGCCATTTTCACAATATTTATTCTTCCTATCCATGAACAAGAGATTTTTTTTTCATTTTCTGAGGTCCTCTTCAATTTCTTTTTTCAGAGTATTATACTTTTCCCTCTACAACTCTTTTATATCTTTCATTAGATGAAATCCTATGTACTTCATTTTTGGGGATGCTAATTTGAAGGGTGTGGCTTCTCTTATTTCTCTCTCAGTGATTTTATTGTCAGTATATAAGAATGCTATTGATTTTTGAGTATTGACTTTGTATCCAGCTACATTGCTGAATATATTCATTTTATCTAGGAGTCTTGCAATGGAGTTTTGGGGGCTTTCTATGTAGAATATCATGTGATCTGCAAATAATGACAATTTAACTTCCTCTTTCCCTATCTTTACTCCTTTTATTTCTCTCTTGTCTAATTACTCTAGCCAGTATTTCCAGTACTATGTTGAATAGGAGCAGTGATAAGGGACATCCTTGCCTTGTGCCTGATTTCAAGGTAAAGGCTTTCAGTTTTTGGCCATTTAATATGAAGAGTTTGAGGAGTGTCAACATTAAGTCTTCTTTGAATTTCTTGTAGAATTCTGCAGTGAATCCGTCTGGGCCTGGGCTCCTCTTTGTTGATAAGGACTTAATTACATTTTCAATTTCATTATTAGAAATTGGGTTATTCAGTACTTTTACATCTTCTTGATCCAGCTTTGGTGGTTCATATGTTTCTAGGAATCTGTCCATTTCTTCTGTGTTATTGAACCTATGAGAGTAAAGGTTTTCAAAATAGTTGTTGATAACCTGTATTTCCACAGAGTCAGTAGTGATTTCACCTTTTTCATTCTGTATTGCATGAATTTGTGTCTTCTCTTTCCTTTTTAAAATTAGGTTGGCTAGGGGCTTATCAATTTTATTTATTCTTTCAAAGAACCAACTCTTTGATTCATTGATTCTTTGTATTGTTTTCTTAGTCTCTATTGCATTAATTTGTGCTCTGATCTTTATAATTTCCTCTCTTCTTTTGGCTTTGGCCTTGGCTTGCTCTTTTTCTTCTAAATGTTGAGTTGTAATATCAGATTGCTTATTTGTATTCATTCTGTTTTCCTAATGTGGGAACTCAGTGCAATAAATTTTCCTCTGAGGGCTGCTTTCATTGCATCCCACAGGTTCCAGTAAGTTGCATTTGTATTTTTGTTTGCTTGTAGATATTGTTTAATTTCTTCTTTAATTTTCTCTGTGCCCCACTGATTGCTCAAGAGTGTATTATTCAATTTCCAATTGTTTGTGTGGGTTTTGCAGTTACTTGTATCATTAATTTCTAGTTTCATGGCACTATGATCCGATAACATGCATGGGATAATTACAATTCTTTTGCATTTACTCAAATATGTTTGTGGGCTAGTATATGGTCCCTTTTAGAGAATGTTCCATGTACTGCTGAGAAGAATGTATATTCTGATGTTGGTGGATGGAACACTGCATACGTCTATCAAATACATTTGTTCACAGGTGTGACTCAGTTCTGTTATTTCCTTGCTGATTTTCTGTCTAGTTGATCTATCCCTTTGTGTCAATGGCATGTTAAGGTCTCCTGTTATAACTATGCTATTGCCTTTTTGATTTTTCATTTATGTTAGTACTTGCTTTGTGTAGCTGGGTGCTCTGCAATTTGGTGTATATATATTGAAGATTGTTATCTCTTCCTTTTGAAGTTTTCCCCTAACTAGTATGTAGTGACCGCCTTTATCTCTTTGGATAATTCTTAATTTGAAGTTCACACTGTCTGTAAACAGAATAGATATCCCCCCTTCTTTTGAGTTCCTGTTGGATGGAGTATTGTTTTCCATCCTTTGACTTTCAAAGACACAGAGAACAGTCTTGATAGGACTTAGTAACTCACTTCAGTTTATTTTCACTATCACAATCTTTTCACCAATAATATTTCTACATGCCTGTTCATTTGTTATTTAACATAAGCGTTAAAGTACCATGAGTGAATATTTGAATGTCATGTAAAACTTTGATTAAATAAATGTGTTATGCTTTTCTATTGTTAATTTGACTTTGTTATAAACCAAAACCTTTCTCCTGTTAATCTGACTTTGTTATAAGCCATAACCATGCAGTGGATGAGAAAAAATAACACTACTTTTTCTTTACTAATTCCAAATCCCCCAGAGCTCTTCAGAAATACAAGACCTCAGGTCTCATCAAGAACTGCATTTAGAATCTGCGTTTCTAACAATATACATAATTGACCTATGTGTATATTAACTTTGGACAAGCCCTACTTTATGCAGTGAGAAACCTAAACAAAAACAGCACCTCAGTACATTAATTTTTTACAATAAGCTTAACATTATAGAAAGTAATTTGGATTGATGTGTAAAATCAGATGACAGTACTTACTCATAAATTGTACAGTAACTTATACTACAGTACTTTTTGTTTCCACCCTACTTAAAATTTTGCAACAACTGCAAATATATTGTCAGAAAAAAATTTAAAATCTTTAACTCAACATAAAGGTTAATGTACTTTTACAGGTCAATATATTAAAATTGTGCATTTCAGCCATATTGAAATATTCTACAGTTAGGTGACTAAGTTGATAAATCCAAGCAAAAACTCTAATCATCAAAACTTTCAGTTAATTTAAAACCCCATTTTTACCCATTTTCAGTAATATGTTACCCTCCCTCATGAAAGTTTTCCCTTAGACCCTCATTTTAGTTGGGATCTGTTACCAATTAGTTTGAGGGACCTTCGTTAATTGCTCCATAGCTTTACAAGAGGTAAATATACAGTTGTAATATGCAGTTGTTGATTTATATCAGTAAATTTCAAACATTTATTACTCATATACAATTCTAAAATAATTTTGAAGCATATATGTGTGTAGCCATATATTTTAATGACATTTAAAATGTTTCCTCATGAGTGTAAATAATTGGAAATGATCTCATTTCCAGGATAGTGTAAATATTGACATTTTAAAAGAAAGTAGTTACACCATTCTTTTAAATGCACCCAGAGGAGTTTCAGTACCTTAGTGAGTTGATCCTGAATATCATTTATGCAAAAATAGATGACTAAGTCCTTCTTTAATGATAAAAAATGTTATTTCCTTTCCTTGAGTTCATGCTTACAATCAACACACCTCTTAAAACATTAGGCTAAGGAAATGTGTTTCAGTGCTTGAGCATCTTGGACAATTTTATATATTGCTGAAATAAAATTTTGAAATAGAAATTATCGATTTGTTTTTACACTGTACATTATTTTAATGAGCTTTCATATTACAATTAGTAGTAAAAAACTGATCAATATTATTAATATCATACATGTTAAAGCTACTTTTGAAGATTTAAAAATATTTTAAAGATAAATATGTTATATAAGATATTTTGATATAGGTGTATATTGTATTATACTATCTTAATAGAGATTAAAGTTTTATACAAATTAACTAGGTTCTTTTCCTATTTAGAATGGATATTATTTATTGACGTTCATTGAAAATTATTTGTTTTCTACTTTCCTTTGTTCTAAGAATTAAGAATGTTTTCCACGTAAGTAAGTGGACAGAAATAGTTTTCCCAGTGCAATATGATAGGACTCTTTGAACTTAATTTATATATTAAATTTGAATAATTTTTCATTAATTTTTCATCTTATCAGAAGATAATTTTATTTAGGTTTCATCAATTTGGGTAAAAGCAAAGAATTAAAACCTATTTGATGTGAAATTCAATTGGATATTCATTCACATTCACAACATTAAATTTTAAATTATCCTTTGGACACTCTATGGACAAATCAGGTAATAAGATTTCAGAGGGGTGGTAAAAAGGCTTTTCTTTAGAAAAGAAACAAAGGTATTTTTGAAAAGGGAAGGAGAGGGAGGGGTACTGGCTGGGATCCTGAATAATAACGTCAAATTCCCTTGTAAATCAACTTCGCTACATAGCAAAGTTGAAGATATAAAATTAATGCTCTTAAACTGTAAATGAGGAAATATTTTCTTCGAAAATCTATACGAGCCTCTAATTTATATGTATTTCACTTTGAAAATTGCTGTTCTCTGTACATTTGAGAAAACTTTTCATTTAAAAAATATCTACGTTCTTAGTTACAGGTATGAAGTATATGTGTCCATTTACGTGGTATTTACATATTTTGTGCACATTTATAGGTTATTAATCCACTAGATTTTACATACATTGAAAACACAGAGCATTCTTAATTGTTGCATCCTTCGTAATGCTTTTTTTTTTTTTTAAACTGGGGATGGAAAGCATGACCCCATGCCTGTAAGGCATTTACGCCACTGAATGAAATCCCTGGCTGTCATGCTTTAATACCAAAACTCACAATCACATATAAAATTTATGAGTGTTACTGTATATGATAATATATCCAATGGTTCTAAGTAGAAAATTGCTATTTATATATAGCATGCTTCTCAATATTTTTCCTAACATGCTGAATAAGAGTGATCTGTGTTGTAAAATTAGTTTATACATTCACTGTATTTATTAGGTTTACCAATGAAAACCAATAAATTAATCCACTATAACTGTGCTAGTGGGCTTTCCCATTCCAAACATGAATTACATTGCTTTCTATCTAAACATGGATAATGATAATGGTGTTCTATTAGGGCTTTCTGGAAAAAGGAAGCTGGAAGTAAAAGCTAAGCCTGTCTTTGGTAAGGGAAATTGTGACTCTTATTAGTGATGAAAGGAAGTGAGAAAATACATTGGTTTGCTTTTTATTGCACACAGTATGCAAAACAGATGAATGCTTGAAAGATCACTTAGTTCTTATAAGTTCTACTCTGGAACTAATAAGGAATTGTCAAAACTATAAACACAGAAGTGGGGAGGATCACAAGGAAAAATGTAGAAAATGCTCAATGAATCTGCACTGACAAAAGCAATCTTTATGAAACTATTACTAACACATTTCATGTAATCTAAGTTCCTCAAAAGGGAGAGAAAGATCTTACATTCTGTTTCTTTTGCATAGCATTTGTTTCCCCTTACTCTGGAAGGGATTGACTAAAAAAGCAAATAAACACATTGAAAAAGATAATGAAGTGCAAATAACCAATCCTGAAATTTGTTACATGCATTCTGAAAAGAAATATATTGAATTCTTTAAATTTTAGGATAGTTTTGAAGTATTTAAATAGTTAGAAAACACATACATTTTCAGTAACAAAGACATGATTTTACAAAAGCTATAGGCTTAATACTATACATATACTAATGAAAATTGTTTAACAAAGTGTCATGCACCAAATCAGAACCAAAGAAGGATATTTATAAAAAAAATTTACTTAAAGAAATTTAAAAACTCTCTTAGTGTTCTGACAGTGATTACAATGGTAGATCCTCAAGTTATCCAACAATATGTTATTCATTAAGATGCCAAAAGAACTATAATTTACATGTGTTCAACATAACCATTAGTCCACTGCTCCCAAGGAATGGAACTTGTTGAGTTGTTTTATTGGCTAATTGGAATCATTTTATAGATGAATTTACATTTAGTAGATATTTAGAGAATGTTCTGCTATGATCTTCCCTTTAGAAATTATACTGAAAATTCAGTGATGAGAATAAATATTCTGAGTAATATGAAAACAGTTTTCCCTTCTGAAACAAACTACGTTACCATGACTTTGATTCTTATAGTGAAAACTGTCCTGGGACACTTGAACCGTATATTACCTAGTATCTCAAACAAGTAAACTATGAAATGGACAAACTATATTTTCTAAGGACTGCATCTTTGGCAAGCAGAAATTATCTAAATTATTGCTTGCATCTTTGAAACACTGGACCAAAACTTCTGAAAGCCCAAAGAATTTAGTGCAATAACAATAATAAAATAGTGAACTAGATACCCAAAAAGAAGACACCCTAAAGCTATCTGATAAATAATACCTGTGGTTTAGGTTAGAACCATCAAAAAATAGCTTACTGATATGATAGCCTTTAAAAATCAGCTTTCAGGGCTGGGGATATAGCTAAGTGGCATAAGTGCCTACCTGGCAAGCACAAGGTCCTGAGTTCAATCCCCAGTACCAAAAAAAAAAAAAAAATCAGCTTTTAGATTATGATAAAAAGGAGCAAATATTTATTTGAAGAGAAAGATTTTGTGTTTCCTTCTAAACTGATAAAACTGTACAACTAAAGCTAAACTACATAAAGGAAATGAATTCATCTTTTAATAAAACATGCTGTCTTATGCAATTGTAATTATATGACTATTACTAATGTAAATAGTATTGTTTTAATTTTGAAGGATTACTTATAATAGCTCATGGTTGACCATTTGAATTGTTCTTATTCATTATGACATATTTAAATGGTTAAATATTAATTTGTTCTACTCCTTAAATTTAACTATGATCATATCTCTCCTGAATATGTTTGTAATTAAATCTTCTGACTGCTCAAAATAATCAGATTTATAGTACACACAGAAGGAAAGAATTCACATTTTTCTAGTATCTTAAATATGCAAATCCATGGTTTAAATTTACATCACTGTTATACAGACTGAAGAATAAACTATTACACATTTCAAAGTCAGAAATAAAGTACAATCCCTTATACTACCTCTCTTTTTATATTTGAAAAGAGATTTCATTTTAATTACTTTTTGAAAGTAAATTCATGTAATTTAATAAAAGATGTCTAGACAATATCACATAGTAATTCATGTAAGCACTTGAGGCACATATTTCATAAAATGTATAGTTTCTCTACTGTCTTTGTTTTGATGTTCCTTAAGTGTACATAATAAAATACTTAAAATAAATCCAATAAATAGTTTGTTCCATAAAGACTCAAGTACAATGTTTCAACAGCTATTTCTTACTTATTTACTTATTTTTCACTTATATGATTCTTTCAATGCCAGGGTTATAAGTTAACCTAACCTTTTATTTTATTTTATTTTATTTTATTTTATTTTATTTTTTGTACAGGGGGTTTGAACTCACAACCTCCCACTTTAACCTAATCTTTTATAGAATAAGCACTAGAACATAAACATATATATACATATATAAATATATTTATTTCAAATTAGATAAAATCAAAATTTTATTTGCAACATCTTCTGAGCAACCTAATGAACTTCAGATAAATAATATAAATTGTGTTCTCTCCAGGACTTACTTTCCAGGAATGTATAGTTGACCTAGAAGCCTCATAGTAATTGTTCATTCACTAAGTATGTGATTGAGAGCCTATTTAGTTAGACTTTCACAACGTTTCTAATAAGGCACTGCAGTCTTTTCTCAAGGAGTTTCCACTCCGAAAATATTGAACGAAGTTGCTTCTGAGTTTATTCAAATATCAAACATCTTGTTATTCTAAAGGGTGCCTTGTGCCTGCATACACATATTCAGTTTGTATTAAGACCTTTAGTCTGTCTGTCTCAATTAGCAAACCTTGAAAGTATCCTGTTATTGAAACTTGACCAGCTGATTTTAGAATCTCTGAGTTAACATCAAAATGAATGGAAAATACAAGTTTGTTTCCTAACTCATATGTAAGGCACATGTAATTTCAAGTAATCATTAAAAAGTCCAGTTATATTCTTACAGTATTTTATTAAAATATTTTAATGTTTAAAATTATTAAAACATGTTATCAAATTATTAAAATATATTTTAATGCTTGCTACTAATGTAACAAACAAGGAACAAAGTTACCATTACACAATGAATGTGTAGATATAAAACAAAGCAATAGTTTTTCAGTGACATTAGTAAGGTATTTGGTAATTAAGCCTAGAACAAATCTGTATGAACGGAATTTATAGTAGCTTCCAGCTATGCACTTCAAATATCAATTTTCTGTATAAAAAATATTAGCATCCTTGGGTTTTTTAATAGATTAAATCAAAATAGATGCCATAATTCATAATCAATGATGAAAAATAAAAAGTTAAAAAAAAAGATCTTGGTGTTTCTTTTGAATTGACCCTAAATTTTCCCAAAAATACTCCAAAAGAAAAAGCTAATGAAGTTATTATAGATTATAAGAAATAATAAACTTGTTGCAAGTGAAATAAGGTAGAGTCTTGTCTATCATGAAAGAGGGAAAATACCAGATTTAGGTTCACTAACTCACTTTGTGATTTTAATTGTTCAACAGTCTTTTTTAAAGGTGGTTCACCGACATTCCATAAAAACAGCTCAAACTGCCATTGACCATGCTTCATCTAGCAAGTTGCTCCAGAGCCTGGGCCCACAGTCCTGGTAAGGTTTCAGCTACACACTCTCCTAGGAGAGATAATTTGTTTAAACAGAAGACGTACTTTTAAAATAATAAATTGCAGAAACTTCTTGTAAATAAAGTAAATAAAGTCTAATGGACCATTGTTTGCTACTAACTTTCACATTATCCCTTATCAGTTAAGCTGATGTAGTTACATTTTATATGCATTTCTAGTTTACCATGTTTACTGTAATAAGTATTTTTACCTTATTGGAATTTTTTTTTTCTGTTTTCACTATGCTTGTCATGGAATTCCAGAATAATTCTTTAGCTACCAATATTTCTTTCCCTCTTCTCTTATTTCCTCACTCTAAACAATTATTGAAAGTTAAAGCTGAACTATATTCTACTTAGTTTTCTTCAAAGCTTTCTCCCTTAGCTAATTATCAAATAAAAACAAACCAGCACAAAACGGAAGAGCAAACATAATAAAACAATTTATTGCAGAAAATTTTAATTTCCATGATTAATTTACTTTCCCAAGAATATCAGTAGTTTGTATTTCAGTTTAAATTCTCATTGATTCAGTTCTGTTTAATAAATTACTTAAAAATCTGTGTTCTTTTAGAGGCTGTGAAAAAAACATTTTTTTGAATTCACACATTCACAAACACACACATTTGTAAACTATAAACCAAATACATTTTCACTGGTGTCATTCATGATTCTTTTTCTTGTGTCAGTGTAAGACTGGATACATCTTATGGGTTCAATAAAATTCATTCAAATATATGGTCAAAGTATATTTTCTAATAATTTAACCTATTTCAGATAAATGGATTATTATGAAATTATATATTATAAGCAACAGAAATATAATCCCATGGTTAGAATTCTGCTTCTGTATACAGTTTTTTGATTTTTCAATATTATCTTTATTATTCTAAAATCAATAGATTGTTGAGTACAAAACATTTCTAACAATATATTTATTTTTCTATCAAATAGAGATTGTAATGTTCTCATCATTCAGTGTACTGGACTTTACCCCAATTATTTGCTAGATTGGGGTACATAACTAGGAAAACTTTAGTACTAAAGTCAGAAAATGGCCCAGCAATGCAGTTTAGATATTTAAGATCCCCTTGAACACAAACCCAGGAAACAGTGCTCTTGTGAGTCTCCTATGTATTTTTAGGTTTTAAAACAATTACTCAATAAACAAATTATAAATGCTGCCTTGTGAAGTGACTAAATTGCACAAAGTATCTAGCCTTTTCTTTGTAGCCCAAAGTTTTCAGGCATAATAGATATGAGTACAAAATCTGAATGCAAAATCTTTGCATAATTAACAGTTCCCATGATTAATTTTGAAATTAATTTTCTTCCACTACAGTGGCAAGACACATTGTGCCCCTCGTAGAAGATGAAAAAGATTTATTAGTCTGTCTTGCATGAAAATTATTCATTTATGTATCTGGCTTTCATACTAGACTGTGAGCTCCTGAAAGGTAGATCAAGTAACTTCTTTAACTATATTTCTCCTCTGCCTGGCACATTCTTACTTTTATTACTTCTTTCTACATTCAACAGCAAATTTTATAATATATTCATATATTTTAAAAGGCAAATATATATTATTATATTACATTATATTATATTATATTATATTATATTATATTATATTATATTCCCTTCTGCACAGACTTACAAACAGTGACTTACAAATGCCTGTAAGTAGAACACCAAAATCAATTCTTTTGACAGAGTGCAATAGCAAACACAGGTTTTGAAATGGTTAAGATTCTAAGGACTGTATACTGAAGTTTTCTTATATATTCATTTATACTTTTAGGATATACTTTCAGAATATTAAACATTAAAACCATGACAAATGTTAAATATCAACATTTTAAATAGGATTAAAATCTTATCTGTGCATCATACATATAATTTCATATGAATAAAGATCTTTTACATGATCAAGTGCAAAGATGAATTAATAAGAATAAACTTGATGACAAAGTTCAGATTCTCTTTCATTACCTGAAGTATAAAATTACAACTAAGGGAAGATACAGGTGTTGCCCTTGGCAGTAAAATTGGCAAAATAATGGACCAAAATGAAGTTACACCTACAGCAGTGATAGTGATCTTTTTTAGAAAAGTGCCAAAAGTGCAACCCAAAACCCACTGTTATGAAGTGCCAATATTCCAATTACTGAGGTTATGCTTTAGAAAAAAACAACTTATACATTAACATCTTTTGTCTTAAAAGAACACAATAGCATGCATGTCATAGGTTTGCTATCACTTGCTAAAGTATATATATCAGGACTGGATTTCTAAATCAAGGAATTTCCCCAGTAATACTTAATAGGTAATACTTTTTTGATGGCCATGTGCTGCTGAAAAAAAAGACTGTATTTTATAGTAAGTAAAAACTGTTATGATGTAGATGAACAAATGCATAGTCACCACAATGTCTAGCTATGTTAGAACTAGATTACCTGAAAACCAAAGATGTTTCCACCCTCTACCTAAAAGAAGCATTTTTTTCCTATAGTTGGAACAGAGTTAGGTTACTATCAAGGGCTGAAAAGCAAGAAAAATTTGAAAGAAGCATATACGCACCTCTATGTGGTATGGCCCACCACCATATATATAACCAAGCATAATATTTCTACAATAAACGATGAGTAAACATATGAAGTTAGATAAATTTAATATATAAATAGACTCTGGTCAGTTTGAGGCATGTTTTGCTATAAATGAGCTCAAATTGGGTTTGTTTCCTTTCCCCTGATGATAAACTGACAGGAGAAAAATACCACTTGTAGGAAAACAGAAGGCAGCTTCTTACCTTGGCACACAAAACCTCTCTCTTCATAGCCAGCATCACAGGAGCACTTGCCAATGGGTATGAGCCATTTGCCTTCTGTACTCCAGTACATCCTTGGAGGATATTCCTCCTTAGAACTGTTGACTCAAGAACCTCTAACCTCCACCAGGGACTGGGAGTCCATGGGTACTGCCTCAGGAAACATAGCCAAATTCTTCACTGTAAAGGGGCACTTTTTGAAGTACACCCACACAGACACCAAAGCAACACAAGCACCAACATCTTGAAAAGCCAAATAAAATCCTTTTTTGTTGACAGGACCTACTTCTCTAATCTCAGTGGTGAGTTCAAGAATACTGTCCCCAAGGTCCATCTGAGTGAAGCTTTCATCAGCTGCAATGGTATCAATCTTTGTAAACTGATGCTCTCAGAACTTGACTCCATGATCATCATCAGATTCCATGTAGTACAAGTTGAAAGTCTCCTTGCACGTCCCCAAGACCAGTGGAATACTATTGCAGTCCCGCAGAGTGAATTGAGCTCTACATAGATCTTTTGGGCTGAGTTCCTGGGGACCCAGTTTGTCCTCAGCCAGTTATTTTGACTATGATCCATGACATTGCATACCTGGTAAGTCCTGATGGGTGTGTAATGTTCATCAACATTGCTGATCTCTTCCCACTGAAGAAGCAAAAAAAATGGTAGAGAGATAGAATTAAGAAGTGAAGCATTATAAACAATAAATAAAAGAAAATAGGGACACAGGTATCATAGAAACCAGGGACTGCATAAGCAGGAACTTCAATGTTATTGATTTTAAAAGGGGAACAACTCCATAGCATCCTTGTTGTAGCTTTGATCATGTACAAGGTTTTATGAGTGCTTTGATACAAAACAACTTATAATTTTGGTGAACTCTCTAGTTGTGTTGTACTTTGTTGGATACTGGTGAAAAAGTCACTTAGCAATTGACTGAGCCTATTCAAATGTATTGCCTTGGTTACTTTTCACTTGTTGGTGAGACAAAATACCTGATGCCCAAAAAGGAAGGGAAGAAAGGCTTATTTTTGGAAGTTTCAGTCCATATTCAGTTGGCTCTAAGGCAGGGTGGCATGGCTGAGGAGCAGCCATTCATTGCAGCCTCAAGTGGCAAGAGTAAAAAAGCAAAGGAGGAAAAACACCTTCTTCCCTACCTCCTATTGTATGCCAGCTCCACCCCTGGGTGGGTACCTCACTCACATCACTAATCCAGTGGTAGACAATAAACCAATCACAAACACTAGATTCAGCCACCTCATGACTGCATGAGGCATGGGGGAGCCACCTAGACACAATCCATAACACTTATCAAGGTCAAACCCTGAAATAAGTTCCCTCCAATGTTACTACACTATGGTTTTGTTGTATATGTATTGTTTGTTCATTTGCATAAACAGAGAATAATTATCTCAGTTTTGGTAAACTTCATGTATAGTAAATCTGAATTCTGCCCTTACTATGTATCTTCTTGCATATTTTAAAAGATATTTAAGTCATTTCCATTGATTCATGCTGGGAAACCATGAAAGAAAATTTAAGCAAGAATGTAAATATGTCAAAAATCTCCCCAAAAATAAAAACTTAAAGAGTTATGCATGCAAAGCAAAAGACATGGTGTAGTATACATTTCAAATTTAATGTTTTATATTCATATTAGATTTTACATAGTCAAGAAACATACAAGTATATGTTTTGCTGTTCCTATTATTACAGTAGTTTAGATTATACAAATGCAATATTTCCTTACTACAAATGATTTGAAAAATTTTAAAGCCTTCTTAGAAGAGTAAAGCGGGAGATTGCAAGATGGCCAACTGAGTGGCGGCACTGTAAGAGAGTTTCTCTGAGGAAAAAGTAATAAAAACAACTCAGATGCTGGAATCTGGCAACATGGAGAAAGCCAAACAAAAGGAGAGGAATTCTCACAACCCAGGAAGAAACTGAGGGAAAAGAAAAAGAAAAAAAAAGATAGAAGAAAAAGAAGCATGGACAGAGGGCTGGAACTGGGCAAGTCCCAATTGCTGTACTGGCACATCTTAAATTCAGGTGACTCATGATCGGGCTGAGGTCGCGGCCCTGCTGAGAGCGGGGGTTGGTGAGCTCCAGACCCTCGCCTGGGGGAGGCCCTGAAAGGGGAGTGGAAAGAGCCAGTCAAGCTGCGTGAACTTTGGTGAGTGACGGGAACTGGAATCCCCAAACTGGGAGGACTGGCTGGGCGACATTTTGGAGTTGGGCAGGGCCGGCTTGAATTGGGGCCCTAGGCAGCGTCTGCTGATGACTCCTAGTCCAAAGCAGATTGGTGGGATCTGCTCAGGCTGGGCCACGCCCCTGGTTGAAACCCAATAGCCACAAACGAGGCTTTTCTGGGCCAGTGATGAGGCTTTCCTGGGCCAGTGGCATCCCTAGGGAACACACAAACCAGTTGAAGCATAAACTGGTTGACTGGCATAGGGAGAGTAGCCAGCTCTCAGCCTGCAACTCACAGATCCGCTGCAGACTGAGAGGTGGTACTTCCCTAGCTGCAGAAAAACTGTAAGCAAAACAAAAGGCCCAGAGACCTCCACCACCCACCTGTCGGAAGGGGGCAGAAAACATGACAAGACAGAGAAAGAGCAAAAGGTCCCCAACTGTGGAAACAGGGAAAGTGAATTCAACAGAGGTAAATGCAGAGGAGGTTGAGAGCAGCAAACCTGTAATGTCAGAGACAGCCTCATTAGAAATAAAGAAATACATCTGTGACCTCATCGTCAAATTTAAATCTGAAATTCTAACTCAGGTGAAGCAAGATATAAGAAGACTAATAAAAGAAGTCCTGGGTAATCCTCAAGTAGACACAAATGAAAGAATAGAGGAATCCAGAGAAAGGAGAGAAGCCTTTGATGAAGAGTATAAACAAAACCTAGAATATATGAAACAGATCCAAAGAGAATATCAGGAAATTAAAAACTCCATTGAAAGCTGGCAAAACCTTTTAACAGAAACTAAAGACAAACTTTCAAAAGTTGAAGATAGATTTGCAAAATATGATCGTGAAAGGAAGGATCTCTTAAAAATAACAAGGAACCAGGAAGCAATGATACAAAGGCTAGAAGATGACAAGAGGATTTATAACCTAAGAATAAAATATGTGAATGAAGATGCAGCAACAAACACAAATAAAATAAAAAGTCTATTCACAGAAATAATTAAGGAAAACTTCCCAAACATAGGTAACGGAAGTGAAGTTCAGATAAATGAGGCATATAGAACTCCAGCCAGCTACAACCCAAACAGATCTACACCCAGACATATAATAATCAGGATCCCAGAAATCCATCACAAAAACAGAATATTAAAAGCAGTCAGAGAAAACAAACAGATTACCTATAAAGGAAAACTCATCAAAATCACAGTGGACTTCTCAATGCAAACCATCAAATCATGAAGAGGTTGGAGTGAAATATTCCAAGCCCTGAAAGAAAATAACCTCCAACCCAGAATGATGCACCCTGCAAAACTGTCTCTCAAAATTAATGGAGAGAGAAGATATTTCCATGACAAAGAGGAACTGGGGGAGTTTGTGACCACCAATCCAACCCTGCAAAGAATGCTGAAGGACATTCTAGAGAGAGAGAAGAAAACCATCAGGGTTCCAGGAATAATGGCAGAAAGGCCTCTAAGAAAGAGGCAGACAGTGGAATGAAGGAGAAAAGTAAACAAATAACAACAGAAAAATAGCATGGCAGAGATAAAACAGAGAAGATTGGTTATATCACTGTTTTATCTTGACTGATTTTATTTGAATCTGGTATGCTTGAGAGTGTTGAGTCTGAGAGTAGGGGCAACTACTCTGAAGATGACAAGACTCAATAGGATACCCATTCTGGTTTGATTGTTAACTGCCTTTGAAGTCCTATAATGTCTCCAATATTTAGATTTTATTAATAGTGTAAAGCAATGCTAAGTTTATATTATATTTGACGATATAGACAATTTTATTGAAAATAACTAGAGACATCATAATGACTACTGTAGATCACCTAATGTTGTGTTTTTGTATGTTCTTTTCATTTCGTGTTTCTCTAGGAATTTGTATTGCTGACTTGTTTTGGTTTGTTTCTCCCTCTAATACAGAAAAGCTAAGTATATGTGTAGAGACTTATACATGTGTAGAACTTCTAAGTAGTTTATGAGAATGGATTATAGTTATTATAAAGGAAAAAAAGGAAAAGAGTATATTCTAAAGGATATAACTCATGTATGTTCATGGAAATATCTTGTCTCTCCATTAATTGGAATTAATAACCATGTTGCTAAAGTTTTAGATGGATGAATGAGCAAAACTGACTGCAGTCTCACTGTTTGGACGTCCACTTTGTGGACTTTAGTTTTGTAACTTGAACAACTGCATCTAAGAGGAAAGTATATAATTATCAACTAGTGATTTTTACTGGTTACTATTTTTGGGTTTGTTTTGTTTTGTTTTTGAGATTTTGTATTGTTTCTACCCTCTTTCCATTTCAAAATTTTTTCTTTAAATAAAACAATTTAAAAAAAAAGCAAGAGGAGGAAAATAAAATGCTCTAAAAGAGATAACTGTATGTAACCTTAAGTATGTAGGATTGATAACCATGTTACTAAGTTTTTGTTGGATTGGTGAATAGAACTGTTTGCAGCCTCACTGTTTGAATGTCCACTTTGTATGCTTTAATTTTGTAACTGGAACAACTGTATCCAAGAAGACAATATGTAATGTATCAAATAGTGATTTCTTACTGTTTATTTTTTTTGAAATTCTGTATTGTTTCTAGCCTTTTTTCTGTTTTACTTTCCCCCCTTTAAATAAAATTTAAAAAAAAGAGTAAAGCAATATTTGTGTCATTTCATTGTCCTTAGAACAGATTTTGAGGTTTTAACTTAGCATCATATTGTTTATATTACGTATGATCCTAAGGCTATTACACCAGCTGCTTCCAACTGTCATCCTTGTGTCTATATTTTCTTTCCACCATGTCCAATATTTCCTCCTGCTTCCAGAAAAAAAATTTTTGACATTTTGTGAACTCAAAATATTCTCTGCTTCCCTTTTTTAACTATGCAGCAACTTTTAACCTCTGTAGTTTGGCATTTGCATTTCTTCACAAACATCCCATAGTATGTGTTAATTTTTTTAAAAGTTTGAATCAAGACTAGTAATTACATTTTTCACTTACATATGTCTCACATTCTTGGCAATGTGAATTTGTCTACTGTTTTCAAGAATTGAGTTGGATCTTCTGTCCTCTATTCTCATGTTCATGAGATATCTCCCCTTAACTGTTTTTTTTTTCTATTCCAGGCTTTCTAAAACCCTTTGGTTCTTGGGGAAATTTCTTGGAAAAATATACACTTACTCATTGCAAATTTAATTACAAAGTGTGGCTAAGTTAGTTTAGGTTTATTTAATAAGCATTTGGTAAATTTTGACCCCTTTGTTTCTGTCATGGTACACAGTAAAAAACTTGACTTTTTGGGAAATTACAAAGCATGATATATACATGGATGAGTGAATGTAAAATTTCCATTAGAAAGTGTTTTATTTTATAGATTAATCTATTGAAAATCTTATAATAAATATGACCTTAGATTCCCCCCACTATTTTTACCAACAAAAGGAGTTTTAAACAATTTTAACCAAATAAACAGCAAAGTATATTGATAATATTTCTATTTGTGAAAGCAACACAGGAATTTCTAACCATAAATTCTAAACAAAAAAAGAATGAGATAAAACATTATTTAATTAAATTGGTGATGATAACCACAAGTTAAGAAACATGCTATTTACTTGATTCTTAGGCTCCTTTAGGAAAATTATCTCAGGTTCTCAAATTATCAAAAATATTATATGGACCAGGTAGTATGAGAAACATGCTTAACATTTTCCAATTCTCCCCCCCTTACTTAGTAAGTTACAAAACAAAATGAGTTTTTAAAAAACTGCACTTGTTTTGTAATATTAATCATCTAGAATGTAGACTATAAAATAGGTATGTATTTTATGGAGACACAATTGGCTTAACTTTATCCTTAAACCTAAGGTTGACCCAACTAGGAACAAAGTGAGACTCTATAAACTCTGAAATAACATTCATGATCTATATGCATCTGCATATAAGGAAAGACAATATTCATACAAATAGGTAATTTGAGTAATTACCTCCATGCTATTTGTGAATAGTTAGTCTTTAGATGTATGTATAGGAAGCTTTTCAGAAGAAGAAAAGTGTTCAAGGAGAGTCCTGATTTTAAGAACTTAACACTGAAGTGTCTATGCTGGTATTATCAAAGCTACATTTAAAGCAAAATTGAAGTGAAAGTTTAATACAATATAAAGAAAAAAGTGAAGAGTTGGTACACCAAAATCCATGGCGTAGTCATTGTTATGTGGCATCATGTCTATTAGAAAGTATGACCTTGGGAAAAAGCTCGAAGTCACAGGATGCCAGTGGAGACACACCACAATGCTTTTACAAGTCTGCCTTTCACCTAGATGGCACGGGGCAGCAGCATTCACTGCATTTTTGGCCATATATGATGAAGGCACTCATGAAAGAAGACTTCCAGAACCTGCTTCAGAAAATGGCAAAAACAATAGGACAAGAGTGTTTAAAACAAGGAGCAGTACTTTGAGGGTGATTATTGGTGATACTTCTCTGATTGAAATAATAATTTTAAATTTAAGCACTTACAGTGAAGGGTTGGAAGAGGAAAGGCCAAGAGGATCACTGTGTTCAGTGGAGGAAGAGGGCTTCAGACTTGGTTTAAGTTTGGTTTTAGTTTTCAGTCAACTACTTAGAGCAATTTTTTAAAAAAAATCAAATAGTTACATGCTTACAACAAAAGCAGCAACAAAACTGCAGTTCCCTGACCCTGCTGTCCCCACCACCATCGCTCCTTTCCCCCCTGCTGTCACTCAGTGCTTCCTTTTTACACTCTGTTAACTTTGCTTAGCAGAGGAAGATTAGGCTTCATCTCCTCCACCTCTCCTGACACGTGCTTTCCTCTGGTTGCCTTGGACTTCAGATAGTTTTGGTTAGCTCCTTATTCAGCCCTGCTCCAGGGTTTGTTAGCCAGCTTTTTTTTTTTTTTTTTTTTTTACAGCGTTTCACTGTGAAGTTCAAGCTGGTCTCGAACTCATTCCTATCGTCCTACCTTGACTTCCTAAGTGCTGGGATTCCAGGAGTATGCCATTGGGCCCAGCCTTTGTTATCCAGTCTCGCAGACTCAGGTCTTTGGCACATTCTTCTCTGGGGCCTCCAGTATTTCTAAGAAGACTTGGAGATCCTGACATATTGGGAGTAGGACTAGCCAAGTCTCCCACAGCAAAGCCCAGCAGCTAAGAAAGCCTGCCCATGTTCTCAGCACATCCAGCCAATCTTTTTCTGTTCATTCTTATGAGTTCATGGGAATAGACAGAGAAAATAAATAAATAAAGAAATAAATTTAAGTACTTATCATATATTTCAGTCATAACTCATATCTTTACGTTGGCTCTAAAGTGGCATCATCACATGTAAAGCTAGGAAAAGCCCTAGAGGGTACGATTATTTTAAAGTTCAAATCGGACATTGCTATTTGAAAATAAGTCGTTTGCCTTTAACAGTTTTAAAGTCAAGATTTTGGATAAGAATGGATGAGTCTGCACTTTCATGAATCATTTGCAAATTCATTTTGCTATTAATGCCGTTTTCCTATACATAAAATAGCGTATGTTGTGTAGGGATTTTTATACTTTGATGTAAAATATGATTTTAATTATGGAGCTTTTGTTGTAGTTTAACTTAAGCAAGATATCACAGGTCTTTGAAGGCAGAAATATAAATTGCAAGAAAGTAAGGCAAATAACGGGATGCTTTGCACATAAATGGCTCTGCAGAGCAATTATCACATCATTAATTTGTAATGAAGTCCAAGTTGCCTGCAAGTGATGGTGGCTTGCCATCTCCAACCACTTGTAAAATACAGCAAGTCTCTAACTCTAGCATTTCCTTGGTACAAGAGCCAATAAGAAATAAATCCTTAAATGAGAATTTTTTTTATACCAGCACAACAATAAGCATTATTTAGAGGTGTAGTGATTTCAAGAATACTCAGATTTACCATATCTTCCTATTTTTAGCATTAATGAGTAATGCTCATAGATTATTAGGGATATTTTATTATAATAATAATAGTCTTAATGTACACTTAGAAAAAGTAAATAGATGACATATAAGATTGATGATAATATAGAATTTACCAGTTGACACCTTCATTCTCCTCATTTTCTTAGACCTTAAAAAATCTCTGCCAGTTATTATCTTTGGTAGAAGATAGATGTAGGAAAACCTTGAAATACTTTCTAGAGCTTGAATGTCCTAAAATCAGCAATTCTGTGTTAGTAGCTCTTATTAGTAGATTGTAGAAGTCAGAGCTGAGTATTGTTGTTGTTATTCCTGATTATTACAATTGTAGAGAATCCATGTTTCCAAGCTTTCCTTGGAGAAGTCATCCTGAAATTTATTTCCAACAACACAATCACAGTGAATTTCATGAAAAGAAGAATAGGGAGCAAACAAAACTCATTGTTTATATTTTCCAGAGAAGTATAGTTCCCTGTCACTGTGGAGAAACATTTTTTTGAAAGAAACAGACATTTTGATAACTAGTGTTTAACTTAATATCTATAATTCTGAATGAATTACTTCAATATAGTTAAGGAGTTATTTTATTGTTCACATTACTTCTTTTCATAGGTAACATGTTTAACTAGTTTCTGATAGAGCACAAAGGCAAAAAATGTCAAAATTTTATAAATAGGGAGAAGCTGAAGTACATTTAATGCATAGCCAGGGGTATTTGGGAAATATTAGTAACGTGAGAAGAGAAGGTATTTTAAAAATTTGCAGATAGCAATAAAAAGAAAATAAAATTACTACTATATATTTATAGTAAAAACTTTATATTTCAAGAAACAATAAATTCTATTCTTTATTGAATGTTTATGATTAATCTTCACTAAATTATTGTGATATTGTTATTCATATTTTTTCCTTCCCCACCCATATTATTTATTCCTATGGTTTTCCTCCTCTACACAACTATATTTATTGCAAATATTCAGTGTTCACTGGAGAAATATTTGATCGTTTGCCATGAAGCTGCATTTTAAAAGTGAAGATGTATAATCTCACATTTCCTGTTTTTTTAAAAAATTTTATTTAAAGAGAAAAAAACAAAACAAAAAAAGGGTAGAAACAGTACAGAATTTCAAAAAGCAATAAACAGTAATAAATCACTAGTTGACAAATTACATATTGTCTTCTTAGCTTTAGCTGTTCAAGTCACATTTCCTGTTATAATCACAGATATAGTTATAAAAAACCACTGCATTTCTATTCATAGTTTTATCACATTTTAGTCTCAAAAGTACACACACACATACAACACCCATTTTAATGTAAGTGAAATTATAAATGTATAATGCAAAAATATTAATTTAAAAGAGTTGAGACAAATGAGAAGTAAAATTATAGAATTTTGTTGTTTGGCACCTGTGATTGTCAGATCAGGGGTCTACATTTATGGTGAAGGGGCCAGTAAGAGAGAAGGTGGGATTTCATGTTGGAAAGTAGTATCAATGACAAAATGTGGGTCAGAGTCTCAGGACACAAATATCCATAAAGGACATGTCTGGGATGGCATGTCCAGTGATTTTAGCAATAATGCTTACTATGCATTCCTCAATTCACCCTTAACCTCTAAGCATTTGTAGAAGTGTGATGATGGCATTAGAACTGACTTATTATTTATAAGGACAATAGCATAGTTTAAGTAGTGCATGCTGAAAAGAGCCAAAAAACAAACAAACAAAAAACAATAAATAAGTGTGAGAACCAGATTGATTGTTAGTGAGAAAGACGACAAATATTTTTAGAATGTAAGAACAGCATTTAAAACTAGCATAATATAAACTCTCTCTTTAAGTTTTCAGAAACATGAGGCAGGCTGTGGACATTTCTGCAGCTGTAACAGAATGCAGGCTTGTAAAGATGCAGTGCATCTAGGAAGCTTGAGCCGTTGAGGCAGGGATCCCTGGGTTCTCTAACATCCTTGCCTTGGATCTTCTGTTGCTGCTTTGCTTTCTTTTTAGCTGTTCTCCTCCCAGCTTGGGACTAGATATTAATATCTTAGTCATAGCTAAGGTATTAGGGCTGTAGCTATGACTCTTTGCTTCTCCTGCAGTATGTCTAATTCTCCTATTTCAGTGATGTTCCTTCTTGAGTAACTCTTAACCAGATGCTGTTTCAAATAGTGTTTCATGGGTCACTGTGTAAATTTACTTTTTTTTTGGCTTTGTTTTGATTTAGTTGGTGATTAAAAGCCAATGATACTTAACCTTTTGTGAACTGAGGTTTTAACTGCCAAACTCTACTTTAATTGACAGGAACTCCAACTTCAGGCTGCATGACTTCAGGGTCCTCACAGAATTTGTCCAGCAGGTCTCTCTTGTCTCTGAAGCATGACTTTTGGCTCAGACCTCGACCTCTCACTTTTTACTCTAGATTTACCAAGGCCCAGTCATGCTACCTACCACTTACAAAACACTGTAATGCAGTATTATAACAAACCAAATAAATCAAATTGTAAAATTCTAGTGGTAAATGAAAAATGTACATCACAAAAACATAAACAGTCTGTGTGGGGGGAGTTACTTTCAAGAATATATTTTTGTGTGAATGAAAGTTGTTTTTAGACATGATACTCTGTTTATAATTTGCTGTACTTTTTGGTAGTTCCCCACTATGATTCTTCTGTGGTGACTTGTGATTCTTAAAATACATTGGGAATACCAGTTTTATTCAACCCTGCATGTATGTGTTGAATATTTATGTGGAAAGTCTAGGTTAGAAACTGTGGATAATAAAAGACTAAATGTGATTTTTGTCATTCAGAATTTGATGTTGAAGTTTTCATAATTGTCACACAAGGTGGTTGATATTTTGACTTGAGGTGCTGTGAGAGGCTGTGGGTCAAGGAAGGATTGTCACATGGTGGAAGGTCTCAGAAAATCATTACCAGAGAAGAAAGGGAAGGGTAGAATGTCTCAAACCCCTTTTAATGTTCAATATCCTGTACTGAAGAAAAAAGTAAGAGCAGACCTTCACATATCTCATTACAATTTTATATATATATATATATATATATATATATATATATATATATGGAGTAACAGTTTCTTATATTGGAAATTTTTGACTATTCAAATATTTTGGAAAGATTCTTGTTCATATTGAAGCATGTAACAGACAAAAAGTACAAAAATACATATGTGCAAATAAGTGGATTTCTGTAATGACTCTGTGAGATAGTATACTGATTAAGCTTTCTTTCAAGAACATTCAATTTATACTTATTTATTAACAATTATTTGCCAAGTTTAGGATTCATACTGTAGTAATAAAAGAAATAAGAAAACTGATCTTAAGAAGCATACTGATACCAGTAATAGCCACTGCTATTTGATATAATACGTGCATTTATTTTTTTATTCATTGTTCTTTTTCTTTTACATGGCCTTTGGTTGGGATCAGTTTTCATTTCCAAACATCTGTGCCTATAACAAAATGAGTGCTCATAGAAATTTGGTAAAATAAAAGGGCATGATGTGCCAAATGCTAAGCACCATTTAAAAAATACAGGATTACTTTTGATTATATATGGCCCTGAACTTAAGTATCAGTACTTTGGAGAGTCATGCCTTAGAAAGTGACCCTAACAGAAAGTGACTGCAAGATCCTTGTTTGTTTTAGAAGGAAGACTGAGATAAAATTCCTAGAAAATGTAAGCCAATGAGTTTATGATAAAGATTTTTGGCATTAATCATGAAGAATTTTGTAATATAAAGAAAAAGAATATGCAGAATGGGAATGGAACAAAAATCCAAAGCATTATCTAGCCAGAGGCATTAGAAAGATTTAAGATACCAAAATATAAAAGTTGCCCTCAGAGAATCAAACATAAATTCGACAATAACAATTTTTGATTAAATGTGCTTTAATTAAGTGATTTTATTTTTTCCATGACTTCAATGCTATGTCAGTGACAAAAGAACGGTAAGAAAAGTATAATTTCCAATAGAGTGGTTTGAATTTTAAGGAATGAAATATTTTTATTTCTAATGTCAAGATTTTCAATGTTACTCATTTTGAAACTATAACCATCAAGCTTAGCATTACCTGTAGATAACTTCAGCAAGGTAAAGGAGTATTATTACAGCAGTGTATAATAAATTATTTGTTCTATAAAAGGAAGGAAAAACATCATTGCCTACATTCATCAGAGATCTTCTCATTCTGTCTTCCTGTTCATATATAGCAACTGGCCTCACTTTTTTCAAAAGAAATTTCTCTTAAATATTGAGCAATAGGATAATGAGACTATAATGTTTCTAATTCTTGGAAAAATGCTCAAGTAAAAGTTGTTTAATAAAAAAGTAATGTTAGAATTCAGTATAGCTGTCTGAAAATAAGGAGAGAAAATTTCAGGCACATTGGGTTAACTTATCTAGACTGAAAACTGTGCTCAGATGGACATTTATAGAATTATTACAAATGGCCAACTACTTAGAAATTAATGCATAGCAGTGACAGCAGTACATTTCATACTGGCTGTGAGATTCATGTAATTTCCTGCTATGATAATGGGTCACAGTCACGGTAATTCATAGCAATTTACAATATACCTGTGGAGCACTCACAGTGACAAAAATGAAATTAACTCATTTCACCATGGGACACATGCTAGTTTTACAGATATTCAGATAGCAAGTGTATATTTTAGCAAAGTAAAATTCTTAAGTGCAATTCTTAAGAGCATTTGTCTGAGAGGTAGACCACCAATTTTAAAGCTTCAGGTACTTTTTTGCTGCTATTTTTCCCCAAAGGATAAAAACCATGCTTTAAAGAAACATTAAAACCTGTTACCCAGTGAATATTGAAAATGATAGATTGAAGGGTTTAAGCTTTAAAGTTAGGCAAATCCTTAGTCTGAAACACAGCTGTGCTACTCAATAATTGGAACATTTAATATACTATTAAATTTACACATCGACAAAATGGGAAAACTAATTATAAATACTATTTAGTCATGTGAACAAAGTAGATTTTCCACTTAGGACGGTTATAACAATGTGAAGTACATGGCAAGCAGTAAACAAATGTTATCCTGCTAAATCTGGGTTAAACAAAAATGTCTTTGGAATATAGTTTTTTAAAATATGTACTAGGACTACATTTTCAATTCAAACTTTCTCTAATTCCCTAATATTTTATGTTTCTAGATTTTGTTAAATATATTAATGGTCACTAATATTTCTGAAAAAGGTCAGTTTTTTCTACTGTTTTAATATTTAATAATTACAACTGATTACAAAAGCCAGATAAATAGTTGGCTCTTCTCCATTTTTATTATAAATCAGTCTATTATTTTTTATCTATAATAAATTTGATCTTCTAAGTCTGTTGAAAGTTTTGCCAATAATATTTCACGTTTCCAGGCTTTGTGTTTTTATAATTTATTAGATATTTATTTCACTTCTTTGGGATAGTTTGATTTTTAAAATAAAATTATATAAAGATTTATGTGTCAACGGACACATTTTCTATTTCAATAAAATAAATATTTTTCTGCTTTTTTTTCTTCATACTTGACAGTGTGATAAACTTCTTCAGTTATACTAGGTCTAAGATAGAAATAATAACATTAAACACTTTATAGAATTGCCTAGTTGCTTAGTAAATAATTTAAAATTTACTGATAGTTAATAAGTAATTAAATTGTCATCTGATAATTACATAAAACAAATGTGTATTAAGCATTTAAATTTATGAAGGATATAGTTTCCTGGCAGTACATTATTATGAAAAGGCAGAAATCATAGCTTTTGGAAATATAGTGTAAGAAAGAAAGTTACATATAAGAATATAAATCTAATGTTAGACAGTCATTCATTCATTTGAAATTTTACTATGGGTCAGATATTCTACTATGGCCTGGAAATCACCAACTCCATGGGAAAAAATAATGAAGCCACTACTGTTTTCAAGGAGCTTATGTTCTACCTGAGAGAAACCAGTCAGCACACACACACACACACACACGCACGCACACACACATGCACACGCACACGCACATGCACTAGAGGAGATGGCTATACTCATTATTAGGAAAACAAAATAAACCCAGAGAGGAGGATAGCGGCGAATAGAAGTGACTGACAATGTTTCACACAGGGTAAGCGGATTTAAGTCTTCACTGAATGAAGTGAGACACTAGGCCAGGAGGACATCTGCAGACACTGCGCTCCAGGTTCCTCAAGCACAGTAAGGAGGTTGCTGTGCCTACAGCTGAGCGGTCGGGGTGGCAGTGGAGATGCAGGGGATCAGAGAGGTGTCCAGTACAAGATCAGTCTTTCCAGGCCGCATGAGTCATCCTCAGATGGGAATTCACCAAAGGGCTTGGGCAGAGGAGTAACGTAACCTGAATCACGATATAAAAATGTCATGTGTCAGTGTGGAACGGAACTGCTAGGAGCAAAGGTCTGCAGAGTGAATCCTTATGTTATGTGATTGAATAGTGAGATGACAGAGAATAGAGCCTTGATAGAATAGGATTCGTGAAAATAGGAAAGATAGATCAGGTTCTGGAGATGTTTTGGTAGCTGAGTGCAAGGTGCTGATGATAAATTGATGTGGACCATGAGAGGAAGGGAGGGAATAAGGTTTAGTTCTCCAAAAGCTGGCAAGTGACCTGGGGTTTAGCTTAGCTGTCTAGGGCCCTGGCTTGGTAAGCGTGAGGTCTTCAGTTTGATCCCAGGTACAAGAAAAAACAAAAACAAAAACAAAACACTTCCTGTCAATTTTTAGGGGCTGGGGTTTTAGCTCAGCAGTGTAAGTGCTTGCTTGGCAAACACGAGGTTGTGAGTTTGATCCCCAACACACACAAACAAAACAAAACAAAACAAAACAAAACAAAACAAAACAAAACAAAACAAAAAAACTGGCGAACCCCAGTGTGAGAACCAAAGAAAGACAACAGCAGCCAGCTGGTGGCACTTAGGAAAAAAGGTTAAAACACAAGTGAAATTTTGATTGGTAAAAGTACAGTCAGACATGGAAGTGGTAAGAAAGAGGCATAAAAACACAAATGTACAAACTGAGCTTGGGTATCTGTAAGTAGCTGCAATGGGAGATGAACCTTCTCCCTTAAGTATTAATTTAACATGTATTCATCATCAAACACATAACAGGCACTAGTGACCATGCAGAGTACTAGAATTGTACCAGTGAACAAAAGCTGAAGTCATACTCCTCAAGACAGTGAGAGAGACAAGTGAAAGCAAGATAAAAGGGTAGGGGTTGTAGCTTATCAGTGGAGCACTTGCTTAGCATACACAAAGCCTTACATTCAGTTTTCAGTATGAGAGAGAGAGAGACAGAGGGGTAGAGAAAGAGAGGTAAATTTTGTTGCACAGTGCTGTTTTAAGAGGAAGACATGGAGGAGGAAATGAAGACAGGAAATTTTGTATATTGAGAGAAAGAAAAAAATTGATGTTCATGAAGATTTACTGCAAAGGTTAGATTTACACAAAGATTTGAAAAGATGGCTTGTGGCAGGAAGAACTGGATGTATCTGAGCAAAGGCGTGTATCAATAGGAATGTTCAGGAAAGAACATTCAAGGCATGAGAACTAGAGATGGAGAGTCCTGTTCTGGGGTGAAGTAACTTGTAGTATTACAGGCAGCTGAGTTTGTTAGAAATATTATAGGCAGTCAGATGGAGCTGAGCCCTAAAAGGAGCCAGTACAGAAGTTCAGATATTTTGCAGTTTGGAAAAGACAAACACCTCCTGCTGTGGGCCAGATCTCAAGACAAAAGGCAAAGTAAATAGAACCACATCCTAAGGATTGAGAGTCCAAATAGTTCTCTATCACCCTGAGGAAGTCAGGAGTCAGTATCTCAACCCTTACAGAAAGGGTCATTGCTTTTAAACATGACTGCTTACTATGTGACTCTCTCCTCCATTTGTTCCATTTAATCAATTTTACCTGAGCGATTAGTCTTATTGATTGACCATAGTTCTGTCCCACCTTCTGCCCACCTTGTGAGTTCCCACTTTTCCTCACCTTGGACCCATCTCACCTCATGATTTCACTCTATAAAAGTTCTAGAAAAGACAGAGTCCTTGACAACCTTCTGTCAGAAGCTTTCTTTCTCTCAATAAATATATTATGCTCTTAAACTCCATTGTTTCTAAAATTCATCTTCAATTTTAGAGAACACCAACTCATACTGGACATATAATGGGTTGGGGGTTTCATTGCCCTCTATCACTTCTTTATGTTGTGGGCGATGAGTATTTTGTCTGAACAAGGAGAAAGTGGACCAAGTCAATAACATTGTGGACATAATGAAATTATTAAATTGTTTAAAAGCATTCATGTGACAAATTATAGAGAAGAGTGGGTAAGATCAAAATTGATGTATGAAGGTATGAAAATGTCACCGTCAAACTCATTCACTGTGAAATGAATACTTGTTCATTAAAATAATTTCTAAAAAATGAAGTGCATATGTGGACATACAGTAGACTCTTGCTCCTTTGCCATTCCACTGCTCTTCAACAGTAAATTTTATTATTAACGTAAATGTCTCTCTTGTATATATACACCATTTTAAAACTGCCAATTTCAGGTGGCATCTATTTACTGAATATTAAGATGGTTCATTTTTACAGTGCTCAGACTCACCTCTCTTGTTCATGTCATTCTTTTGTTTGTTTTTCTTTTGGTTATAATTGTCCAAGTTTAGAATTTACTCAGTTTCACATATAAAGCATCAAAAATGTCCCCTAAGCTTTCCAGGACAATCTGATAACTGGTAATGATCAGGTTATCACACTTCCACATGTCCCACTACATTAAAATGATTGAACAGTTGTGCCTCAGCTTCTGGGAAAACTGCTTTCCCAGACCTCTGCTCATTTGCTCAGATCTGGAGTAATCTGTAGGGCTGGTACAAAAATGCCATCCTGCTGTTTTCCTCAGTTTCTCTCCTCTTCGATATCCTGTTTCCTGCATCTTATGTCTTTCCACTTCTGGGTTAAGTCCTTCATTTGGTTGAGATACATTTTCAATCTTTCTGAAAAAAATGAGGTAAATATTTTGAGGCCCCTTGACCTAGGCCAGTTTGTAGGGCTCAGCCAGGTTCCAGATAGTACAGAAAGAGCACTTGGATTTACCTTGAATTACTTTGATTTATACTACATCAGTAAACAATATTGAAAAAATATATGGGATTTACATATAAGGTTTAAACAAGTGAGTTTTTCTTGTTTCAGCTGTGATCCAGGTGTCATGGTCAATGTAGTCCAATTACAGTCTACAGACCTGGGGTAAAAGATGTTTCAGTTTGTAACTGGGCATTTTCTGCTTTTTATTACAATAGCTTGATGGGTGGGGCATGGCAACATTCAAGAGGCTGCCTGATGTACTCCATTTATTACTAGAGCATTTCATAGCTATTATTTACATAATTTTTTTTATTCTGTGAGTTCAATTAATAGTTTGGCTGGATAGAACACTCTAGATTGAGAATACGTTTTCCTTAGAATTTTGGGTGTTCGGCCTGTATTCTTTAGCATCGAATGTTGCTTTTAAGTAACCCAAACTTTTTTTTTTATTCTGTTGTGTAAGTTTTCTCCCTCCTTCTCTGGTCCTCTTTCTAACCAGTTGAGTTTCTTTACTCTTGAGTTTAGGAACGGCAGATTTGGTAAACATTGGCTGTCTTTAAATATAACGACGTGCAGGCATTGTAGCACATGCCTGTTACCCCAAAACTTGGGCGCCGAGGCAGGCCGATCACCTTGAGTTGAAGTTATGATTAGATCAAATATAACACTTTTCATTGGCCACGTTAATCAGGGCTTTCTCTAATAAATTTCTGTATAGCAGATATATAACTGCTTTGTCTCTATCTGTATGAATAGGTTTCTATGAATACCGATGTGAATGTGTATAGATTATATACATGCATGTGTATATATATATATATTTGCCTGTTGGCATATAGGAAGAAATTTATCATTAGATAATTTAGAATCATAAGTATGGCAACTGAGAAATTCCTATGTGCTGGGGAAATTCAGGAGTGCTGCTAGTGTGGCTAAGAGGCGTGGAAACTGGGGAGCCCCTGCTGCTGCTTCTGTCCAGATCGGAAAGCCTAAGAACCAGCAGTGCTATGGGCAGGAGAAGCTTTAGGCAGCAGCTCCAACTAACCGGCAGGAAAAGGAAGACTGAAAAGGTCCATCAGTATTCCTTGCTCTGCCAATTTGAAAGCTAATCCCTTCTACATACACCTTTGCAGATACATCCAGAAACAATGCTTAACCATATCTGGGAATCTCATGATCCAGTTGACATAAAATTAACCTATTGGGGTGGCCAAGTGGTGAATGAATCAAAAAATAAACACAAAGGCCCCACACTTAGCCCAAGAATGTGGTCAGTAGTTGTTAGCTCTCTCTTTATATCTTTTAGCTTGCCTTACTATCTCTACTAATTCTTTGGCTTTCTCTTTCTACCCCTTTCTCCCAATACTTAGGATTGAGCCCAGGGCTTTGCACTGAGCTACATTTCAGACACTTTTTATTTTGAATTTTGTGACAGCATCTTGGTGAGTCACTCAGTAGCCCAAGCTGGACTCCAAGTTGTGATCACCTTGATCCGCCTCCCAGAGTGCTGGGATGGTAGGCATGGAGCACCATGCCCAGCTGATTCTGTGCTCGGGTAAGAATGAGCCTCCTCTCCTAATTAGGTAACCATGATCTGGATGGGTGTTTTGCAGTACAGAGTGCAGATTTTAAACTTTGCTGGGTACAGAGCTGAGGTCTGACATTAGCAAAATAAATGGCCATGGGAGATTAGCAAAGAAAATGAGCACTTTAGCCCTCAGGCTCATATGTAAGAAAGAAGTAATTACTTCATAGAAGTAATCTGAGAAATATATGATAAATATGGAACACCTGTACCTGAAAGTCATTTTTAAAATTCTGTATATAATAAGTGAAACAAAACACTTCTGGCTGGGCAAAAGGAACAATGGAGTCAGAAGTCATGGTCTAACCTCATCACTGAGCACCTGTTGTGCTTCTAAGTGAAGGCATTTGATTTGGTTCCATCTCCTGATATCTCTGTTTCTCTAGTTAATTCCTCTCTGAAATATAGTGTATAACACAGCTCCTCTATGGTATTCAGCTTTCCACTTCTGTACCAGATAGCTGACATAATCAACTTATAAAGATAAAAGGTTTCTTGTGGCTCAGCTCTGGAAGTTCTACTCTGTGTCTGGTTGGCCCACTGCATAGGCTGCTGGCAGCACATCATGGGCGGGAGAGGGGACTCATAGCAGAACAAAGTTGCTCACCTCATGGCCTGGAAAAAAAGAAGGGCGTGAGGTCCTGCTGTCCCCTTCAGGGGCTTCTGCCCAGTGACTCAGACCTTCCACTAGCTCCCAACTCTTAAAGGCTCCACCACCTCCTAGTAGCTCCAAGCTGGCGGCCTTTGGGGGACACAAGAGTCAAACTCTAGCTCACCCAACAGGGTCATCACGGGCAGCTGAGTTACCACACCTGAAGTGCTGCTCCCACAGTAAACACTCAGACATCAGCCGTTACTATCGGAAGAGAGAAGGTGGCAGAGAGCAGATGCTAAAGCGCCTGCACATCTGCCATTCACCTGACCACTGGAGAAGGTTCTCATTCATATGCCCTGCCCAAGCTATCTTGGGTCATTTCATACCATATTTCCCTGAAAATAAGACCAGCTCTTTTTTCCCTGAAAATAAGACCAGCTCAAAATTGTTAAATTTTGCTACAACAGATGCAATAGGACTTATTTTCCAGGGTTGTCTTATTTTTTCATATACAAAAATCTATATTTGTTCAAATACAGCCTTGTCACCATTTTCTAGAACATTCATAGTTCTCCAAACCCCAAATTGTGGCCTGAATGTCTTGAAAGTCCATTTCTACAGAAACATTGGCCCCAGCCTCTCAGGCCCAGAGGTAGAGCTCTCTTTAAATGAGCACATCTCATCCATGTAGCCTGTTCACAGGGCATTGGCAACACAGCTGTCAGTGACTTTATCCCACGAATTTTTCACCCAAGTTACAACCCCTTGCAGGCTGGGATTCACAGAGTTTCCATACATCAAGTGTTAATTGAGGACTTAGGAGACAGGCGTGGCCAAAAAAAATGATGGCAGTTAAGAACCATGATGGTTCACGCAAAAGCAACAAAAAATTGCGGGCACCAAAATTCAGAAATTTTCATTTGACAGGAGTTTATTAAGTATGTCTATTACAACACACAATGCATTGAATTTTTAAGATTCATATTGTAGACAACCATGTCCAGTTGTTATTGCATACATGTGTTATTCATGACTTAAAACAGACCGATACAGCAGACCTTCAGTGATTGAAGAGTCAGGCAAAGAACAGTCAAAAACCACCATGAGTCCTGGTTTGGAGGTGGCAGACTTCACTTTAGGTTTACTCTAGATTGAGACTAGTGACTATGCAGTACAATCCCCATGGCAGTTTTATAATACGACTGCAAAATCTTTTCATGGCTGTGATGTATATTACATGTGTTAATTAAAGATTTTTAATGTAAGAGGTAAACAAATACAGATTGTATTGTGGTAACCAAGGCTGCATGCTGCATGACAAAATCAAAATAAAACAAATGAATAAAGTAAATCTACCAGCAAGGTACTTGAAAGTTAATCCGAGCTGCATATGCCTAAAAGTGGTCTGATCATAGGCTTATCCAAAACAAATTATGTCCTAGAATATCTAAAGGCCAACTATTCTGACTGTAAACTGCCTATTCTCCCAGTAAATATTTTGACTAAAGTTTTATATAATAAGAATTGGCACTACACTGAAAGATTACAAAAAATAGAATACACTTAAAAATATATTTGTAATGAAATTCTGCATAAAATATGCAGAGTAAATATTACTACTTAAAATTTTTAAAAACCCCATATTACCCTGAATAAAGGTTAAAACCTCAGCAAATAAAAATGCTGATCATTTGTGTATAATTAGTATAAAACTGAAGAGGCTTTCCTGGGGACAACAAGGAAGATATCTACCAAAGTCATACATTTTAAAATTTGTTCAGAAACATTCATAAGGTTGTAAATTGATGCTTATACCATAAATATACTTTCTACCATTTAAGTGGATGACAAAATAATAATGTGAAGAAAGCATTTCTCAAAATAAGGCCAAAGGCCCAAAAGAATTCTAATGTGGGCTCAGTGGTAAACATTTTAAACAAACGCCCTATGTGAGTATTCTACATTCTGAATGCCTAGTGAAAAAGAGCAGCTCTTAAAAGCAAGATCAGAAACATATTTCTGACATGTCAGAGTTCTGTGTAAGTTTACGTTATGTATACTGATTTTTGTTTTTAAGCAGGTTCCAGGCATTAACAGAAACACATATTCCTTGCAAATGAACACGTGAATCTGCAGAAACATTTTCTTTTGATGTTTTCCTTACTTTCAAATTTGGTTATTTGAAGGAAAGTTAACATATGACTCGAAGCTTTAGAAAAGTTACATTTCTAATGAAATGAGGAATCCAAATAAAGATAGAAAGATAACTTAGTAAATGCCTACACATGTTAAGTAATCCTAAATTTAAAACTACATAGCTTACCTACAGTTAAACATCACCAAGATAGTGCCATTGTAACTTATTTAGATGATGATGGTTGATTCTCAAATCCTTTGCCTAGAGATGGCACTAAAACAGAGGAATGCTGTATCTGGCAACTGTGTAAATAATAAATTGCTAACTACTAATTGTAATAAAAATAATTTGAAGAACTCTGCCCCTGAAATGAATTGTGCTATGTACTTCAAATTATTTTTATTACAATTAGTAGTTAGCAATTTGTCATTTAAAGAGTTGCCAGATACAGATTGCTCTGTTGTAGAGCCATCTCTATGCAAAGGACTTGAAAAGTAACCATCGTCGTCATTTAAGTTACAATGGCACAGCTTTGACAAGTTTAACTCTAGGTAAGGTATCTAGTTTTAAATTTAGGATGACTTAAAATTTGCAGGGGTTTACTCAGTTATCTTTCTCTCTTTATTTGGATGCCCCATTTCATTAGAAACGTAACTTTTCCAAAGCTTGGAGTCATGTTATCTTTCCTTCAAATAACTAAATTTGATAGTAAGAAAAATATCAAACGAAAATATTTATACAGATTCACGTGTTGGTTTGCAAGGTAGATGTGTTTCTGGTAATGCTTGGAACTTGCTTAAAAAGAAAAATCAAAAAAACAAAAATTATGTACAACCTAAACTTAGAGAGACTCTGACACATCAGAAATATGTTTCTGATCTTGCTTTTAAGAGCTTCTCTTTGCCATTGGCCATTCAGAATGTAGAATAATCTCATAGGGCATTTGTTTAAAATGTTTACTACTGAGCCCACTTTAGAATTCCTTTGGGCTTTTGGCATTATTTTGAGAAACACTTTCTTCACATTATTCTTTTGATGTTCACTTAAATATTAGAAAGTATATTTATGGTATAATACTTTAAGGTGGTGAAATGAATTGTGGTATGTATTTCAGGTGTTATCTGACTAAATGAAAAAGTTTGACTAAGGAGACAGAGCTATGATAAATATGGTTTCTGCAGATTTGTTCAAAATTGTTAAGATTTTTTGGATTTCTCTGATGACTACAAAATCAGGGGCCCAAATATATAGGTAATATAGTTTGGAGAGAAACAAGCACAATTAAGACACTGTACTTAAATGAGAGATTATTTTCCAGTACAGTAAATAATAAAAAAATGAGGAATATGTCCAAGCAAAAAATGGTATGTGTTTATAAATTTGGTAAACAAGCAATTGTCTTATCGTTGTCATTCATAAAAGGTAACTTTATCAACCAAAAGAGTTCAATATTCTCTAGCATAGATTGTAAAAATCAAGTAAGGCATCTAAATATACAAAAAACAGATTAAAATTATGAAATTGTCAGTTGAATGCAAGTTGGTAGCAAGCTTTGTCATGCAATAAATAGAAATATAAACAGAATTCTTAACTAGAAGATGAGGATCAGACTCAATCCTCACATGAAAAGGGGATTGATGTAATCAAAGCCAGAAAATTCACATTCATCTATCTTCCTCAAAAAGTCACTCTCATCTGGCATGAGCTGGACAGGTTCGTTCGTAAATGCAGTATCAAAGTTTTCCAATCCGAATTCTGTAGCAATACTTGGCTTAAAAGGAGGATCCACCTGCTTTTGCTCCATCATGTCCCAGTCCACATTTTTAAAAAACGGATGCTTCTGAATGTTGATGAATCTTGTTTGAGGGTGATGGCCCAATCTCACCTCTGGGTCCTTCTGCAGAAAACCCTTGAGGATGCTTATGGCTTCCTCAGACAGGTGATGTGGAATGTGGATGTCTCTTTCTATAATAGATTGCAAGAAATTTTTTATGTTTACATCAGAATTCTCGGGGCTGTCCACAAAACAAAAAGGAGGCTCTCCCACCATCATTTCGAACATCACTATCCCAAGAGCCCACCAGTCCACACTGAAACCATACTTTTCTCTTTTCACGATTTCTGGAGCAAGAAAACTGAGAGTGCCACAGAAACTGTTGGTCTTATTGCCTGCCTTCAGTCCTTCCTTTCAAGAGTCATAATCTACGAGTTTTATGTGCCCTTCCAGGTCTAATAAGACATCATCCAACTTCAAATCCCTGTATATTATCCCATGCTCATGAAGAAAGTAGAGTGCCAAGCAGATCTCTATGGAATAAAATCTGGCATGTGCTTCTGGGAGGATCCCGTGCTGTTGCATATGTTAAGTCAGGTCTCCTCCATTTAGGTAGTCTAGGATGAAGAATGCTTTGTGTATGGAAGCACGAATGCAGGCCAACCAGAAAAGGGTGATTCAGTGTCTTCTCCAATACGTTCTTCTCTACCCATAGGCAAACAAGGTTGTCATGTTCTTTTTTAACCACTTTCATGGTGTAGACATGATCTGTTTTTTTATGCCGAACTAGTAATACTTTGGAGTAGCTTCCTCTCCCTAATACTCTAAGAAAGTCAATGTCTTGAAGACCTAAAGAGTACAGAGCTCTACCATTTTCCTTGCTACTATTTGCCTCATTCTCTTCATCCATTTCTTGCATACCCTCATGACTTTTAGGATTTGATGAGTCTACTATCTGTGTGGGGTCTAAAGCCATGGAAACTTGGTTTTTTGGTATCATGCATTCATCATACAAAGAATGCTGCTTGCATTGAACTGTGATGAGTGCATGGCACTTCTTACGCACCACAAGTTTGCAGTTCATACATTTGTATACCTTGTGTCCAAATCCCCCTGTCGGGTCTGAACAGATGGCACAATTAACATGCTTGCTGAATCGTTTAGATCGAAAAGTGTGGCCGTTGGCACAATGAACCTTTTTCCAGAGGTGTGAAACTCTATGATAGATGGATTTAATCTTCTGGAGAAGGCACATTAGGATGTTCTGTTACACAAGACACCTGAGGAGGTTCTGGTACACAAGGCATTTTAGGATGTTCTGGAATGCCTGGTACCTTAGGATGTTCTGGCATACAAGGTGCTTTGGTACACAAGGCACCTTAGGAGTCTCTGGTACACAGGGTACTTTAGGTGATTCTGGTATACAAGGCACCTTAGGATGTTCTGGTATGCAAGGTACTTTAGGAGGTTCTGTTACAGAAAGCACTTCAGTAAGTTCTGGTACAGAAGGCACCTTAGGAGGCTCTGGTACCCTTGGCACTTTAGGATGTTCTGGTGTGCAAGTGGCCTTAGGAGTTTCTGTTACACAAGGCAACTTAGGAGGTTCTGCTACACAAGACACTTTAGGATGGTGAGGTATGCAAGCTACCTTAGGAGGTTCTGGTATACAAGACACTTTTGGTGATTCTGGTACATAAAGCACCTGACTAAGTTGTGGTACACAAGGCACTGTAGGAGGTTCTGTTACAGAAAGTGCTTCAGTATGTTCTGATATGCAAGGTACCTTAGGAGGTTCTGATACACAAGGAACTTTTGGAGGCACCTGAGGAAGTTCTGGTGCAAAAGGTACTTTAGGAGGTTCAGTTACAGAACGCACTTCAGTATGTTGTGGTACACAAGGCATCTTAGGAGCTTCTGCTACACAAGGCACTTTAACAGATTCTGGTACATAAAGTGCCTTAGGATTTTCTGGTATGCAAGGCACCTGAGGAGGTTCTGGTATGCAAGGCAGTTTAGGTGGTTCTGGTAAGCAAGGCACTTCAGGATGTTCTGGTACACAGGGCACCTTGGGAGGTTCTGGCACACAGGGCACTTTAGCATGTTCAGGTGTGCAAAGCCCTTTAGGATGCTCTGGTATGTAAGGTACCTTAGGAAGTTCTGGTACACAAGGCACTTCAGCATGTTCTGATACACAAGGCACCTTAGGATATTTTGGTACACAAGATGATGTATGAATTAACAGCTCAGAATCTGTATTAAGCTTGGAAAGCATAAATCCACCTTCTACTTCCAACAGAGGTAATGCATTGTAAGGGTCTCTTTTTTCATCTATACATTTTGTGGTGAGATGTTTATTATCAAATAAGCAGGTGGCTAGAGTTTCATTGCCCTCAGAAGAAAAAGAACTCTCAAGACTTATTGTCTTCTTATCCCTTCCTATAACCTCAGCCTGTCTGGAAGAGATGTGGACCATGGAGGTACTTGGGAAGATGGGGCCATAGAAGGGTTGGTCAGGTGAGGGTGGCCTGACTTCCTGCGCTGACCACACAGGATGGAGTTTGGCACCATTCCCTGCCAAATAATTCTCAGTATTGGCTCGGCCCAGCTGGTCATATTGTAGGTTCGTGATTGTCTCTCGGGGGCTGGACACTGACTTTGGTTTCTACCCCTGGACACCTTTGTCTGTCTAACTTTACTGCTGTCAGCTCTGGGGAGACCTGCCCAGAGCTGCTGGGTATCTCAGGGCCTGGTGAGACTTTTCCATGGATCTTTTGAGTTTCAGTTTCATTGGTATCTGAGCTGAGGGAGTTTGGGGGTGGGTACCTTGCTGTTGGTAGGTCACAGGTGGTTGGTCTTGGGGAGACCGTCTCTGAGCTGGCTGTGACAGTTGGGTGTATTTTATGTTGTAGCCTGTGGCATCTGAATCGTGGTCAAGTGTCTTCTCAATCTTTCACATATACTTTCTCTGCCTGGGGTCCTGGGGTTGTGGCTTTGGGATGCAGAGAAACATCTCAGCATCCTTACCGATGGGTGTCTCCAGGGAAATGAGCTGGGGAGGCGGCTGGCACTGGATTGTAACATCTTCTACAAAGATTTCAAGTTCTCTTTGGTCCTGTTGCCAGGAAGTGAGGTCCAATAACTTGGCATCCAATAACTGATAAGAAAGCCTATTACTCAACTTTTTCTTCATACTAAGTAAATCAGTGGCTAGTTATTTTATTATTTCTTTCTAATTATCTGTGAATCTATTTATCTATCATCTGCCTATTAGTTTTGTACTTTTTCATTTTTGGTATCTTAACCTTGTGTCTGCACAATGAACTACAGGTATATGCTCAGATATTCTTTTTGGATACACAATAAGGGTCTCCCTAAGTCACAAAACTGGTCAGGTTGGACTCTATCTTGTGATTTCCTTACCTCAGTTGCCCAGAGTGTTGGGATTATAATCATACACCATCTGCCTCATTCAGCGAGCTTCAAACAGCAAACCTGGGGAAACAGCTGGCACTCTCAGCCATTGGTGACATTTTCACTTTTAAAGCAATGTGTGTACACTGATACTTCTCAAAGTGCTGGGAGGTCTTTTCCATGTAAAAAGGCCTTTTCTCTGAAATGCAGTGCTGGGGATTTGAACCTAGAGAGTCATGAAATTTTAAGATGCTTTTCTTTTGTATCATCATTTCCATTTCATTAGGTAGTACCAAGACTTTCTAGAAATTTCCACAATAATTTTCCTTAAGAGATGAAAATGTTTGTTTCAACATATAACATCTGGAGGTGGTGGTAGTGACTCCATAGCAGGTTGTAGCTTTGAGGTGCACACATGTGATTAATTATTCAATTTTAGCTAATAAATTTAATACCAAAGTGTACTGTTCAGTATAGTCACATACTGTGTTTCCCCCCAAATAATATGTAACTAGAATGACCTAACTGGAGCCACCCCCTGCTCATCATCACCATGGTGATGGCCAGCGTCATGCAGAAGATTAAACATCGATGTTCTCTTGCTCCACGGCTACTCTGTAATGGCATGTAAGCAAGGACAGTCTGTTGGGGTGGTCAATTCTTTCTGATTAGTTCTTATTTTCTGGAAAGCAGAGAGTGGAGCAGGACAGCCCTTGGTGACAACATGGCAGACAGCCTTTGTCATCACCCAGTGGTGAGAATGAGCATGTACATACAGCGTTTCAAACTCTGCTTTTGTCCACTTGGAATCATAGCTGGTGGAGGCTGTTAAGACTGTTAAGACTTTGACCCCATTTATAATGTTTATAACACTTTCACTCATTCATCAGCTAGAAAGTGCAGTATCCTGTGAGTGCTAGTGTGTGACAGGCACTATTCAGTGCTGGTTAAAATCTTTGTCCTTGAGTGTTTATCATTTATTGGAGAAAACAGACAATATGCCAGACAAGTCAACCGTGTTAGATCAGGCCTGAGGAGAAGAAGAAAGGAGGCCACGAAGGGGAAATGCAGTGTCCAAGGTGAGGCTGGACCTTCAGAAATGATGGCCAGGAAAGGCCCCCTGGAGAAGGTGACTTTAATAAAGTCCTGTCTTGGAAAGGCCCAGGCTGGGCTCCACCAGGCTCCACCTGGCTGTCCCCTCCTCAGCACCCGCACTTGCCAGCTGCTCATATCCAGTCACCTAGAGAGGCCTCAGGGCAACCTTAGGGTCCAGGAGTTTGGGCATCTCCAAAACATCACGCAGCAGCCTGTTCAGTGGGAGCTACCTCACTACAGGGCGATGTGGCAGCAGGGTACAAAACCAAAAAGTGGATCAGACCTTTCCACCCAGTAATGCTTCTCTTCTATTGGAAGGAAGTGAAACAACACAGAAATAAACCATTTGGACAAAGATGCGATAATTATAGCAGTTTTACTCATAATAGTTAAGTAAAAGCTGAAATTTTAATTACTCAACAGTTAGAAATAGTTATAATAATGACTAACTTTTTGCAATTATTATGTGATAAGCACTGAGCCAAGCACTTTATTGGATTCTCTCACTTCTCCCTCACAAAACAGTATGAATTAGCAGTGTATTATCCCCATTTCTTTAGTATAAAAAAAGTTTTGTTCAAGGTTTAACCTGAAGAGGTAGCAAGTGATCAGTGCTTTATCACCTTTTGTAGTTTCATTCATCTGATTTTGGTTAAATTCCTTTTACCTTCTCTATACATCATATCATCAAAAATAAAATGAGAATAAGAACAATATTATAGGACTGACAAAGATTAAGTCCCATTTGTGTGAAAGCAATGAGGTGAACTATAAAGCAGCGTCAAAATGAAAAGTATTTACAGCCACCTGGATGATAACTCTGAACAGTGTACATGGTGGGTTCCATTCTAGCCTATTCTGCATGCCAAATTGAACAGCTGAAATTTTACATTTTGTGCAGTAGGGAATTAACACTGTTTTTAATCAGGGTGTTATGAGGAGATCTGTGTTTTAAAGTTGTTTTACAGTCCAACATTACAAGATTGTCTCAGGGTTACAAAATTAGGACTTTAATTCCAGATCCTCAGGTTTTAGAAGCAGTCTCATGGAAACCCTGGTGTGGTTGATCCAGAGGGCAGAGAGACCTCAGGGAAGGGTGGCCTGGGCAGCACTGAAGCAGCAGTGTTCCTAACCCACTAACTTGCTGCAGGAGAGGTGGGGTCCCTCCCTGAACAGTTATGGCCAGTAGTATGGAACCTTGGCAAGAGAAAAGCGGAGACCTCAGAACATCAGAAGAGACAGGGCATTCAGAAGACAGTCACAGATGACTTTTCCATGGCTCTGTTGCTGGGAGGCCATGAGGAGGGTTATCATTGTTGCCTGAGAACCCAGAACTATGAAATCCAAGGCAGTTATGTAACTTGTTCCACCAAATAGGAACTGGTGCAGTGTCAGGTTCTCATCCTAGTGAACTCAGCTGAGTAACAAAAGGTGGAAGGTCCAAACAACCCAATCATCACCTGAAGTCAACTGATTTTTGCTCCAGAGTAAAATCAGAGACTTGGTGCTTCAAGCACCGCCTCCCCACCCTTCAGTCCAGAAAACTTCAAGGAAGGAGAAAGTGACCATCATAAACTTTCCACATTCTAGTTATGTTGGTCAATTTCCTTTGCCATAATAAACATAGTAAAATGAAAAGGTTTCTTTTGAATCTCAGTCCTGGAGGTTCTAATCTCTGACTGGTTGGCTCCACTCCTCTGGTGTTGTGATGAGAGAACACATGGTACGTGATGAATTCAAACAGCTCACCTGGTGTCCAGGAAGTAAAAGGAAGAAGAAGAGACTAAGGTCTCAGAATTCCTTCCTTTAAGGCTGCCTGCTGTGTCCTGGAGATCTCCTGCTAGGTCCCATCCCTTAAAGGTTCTACCACCTCCCAGTAGCATGTGGGACCAGGTCTTTACCACACTGGCCTTTGAGGACTAGTCAAGATCCAAATTATAGCACTAGCCTTATGGGTTTCCCATAGGTTTTTGTTTGTTTTGTAGTTTTGTATAGAGTCTACCTTTCTCCTTCTCTCGGCTGAGGGTGGGAGGCAACAATATCCTCATTACAATGCTTAGAGGTGTGAGCAGCTCCATTTTATAAGTGAAAGAACTGAAGTTGGAAGCAGTTAAATAACACACTCAGGTTCACCCACTGGATTAGTTGTTGAGCTAGATTTAAACTCACATCTTTTAGCTCCAGACCCTTCCCATCAACTCACATGTAGGCCTCCCAGTCAATGGAGGCAGACAAAGCAGTCTATGTGGACAAAGATCTCTTTGGTACACCATGCCACTGTTACAGGCAGCTGAGTTAGTTAGAAAAATTATAGGCAGTCAATCAGGGCTAAGTTCTCCAGGAGCCAGTGCAGAAGCCCAGATACCTCGCCCGTGTGGGGGAGACAGACACCTCGCACTGTGGGCCAGACATAAACACAAATGATTAAATAAACACACCCACATCCTAAGGACTGATATTATAAATAGGTCTCTATCACCCTGGGGAAAGCCAGGAGTCTCCACCCAAGACCTCTATGGGAAGACTCACTGCTCTCTAAGCATGCCTGCTTCTACGGGACTTACTTTCCCATTTGTCCCTGATTTAATCAATTTTGCCTGAACAGTTAGTTTTATTGGTTGACCATGGTTCTTTTCCACCTCTCGCCTGTTTGACTGGCGAGTTCCCATTTTTCCCCACCTTAGACCCATCTCACCTCATGCTTTTACTTTATAAAAGTCCCTAGAAATGACCATTTCTTTGGCAAACCACTCGGAATCCCTTCTGACTGTCTGAAAGAGAAGCTTTCTTTCTCTCAGGAAATATATTCTGCTCTTAACCTCTGTTGTTCCTAAAATTCATTCTTCAACTTTAGAGAACACAAACTTGTGCCAGACATATAGTGGGTTGGCAGTTTCATCTACCTATATCACTAGGAAGAGGGAGGTAAAGACTACGGCTCAGCCACAGAGAAGAATTGGTGAGAGCGCCTATGTCCAGTTTTGACAGCCGAGCAAAGGATTGACAAGTCATTGTTTCATAGGATTAATGTGGTTGCCATAAAGAGAATGCTAGAAGACTGTAGGATTGGAGGTGATGATGTCCATTTTCAGTACAACAGAAGTTTGTTTTGTTTTGCTTTTTTACACTACTCAAGGGGCTGAAACAAAGATAAGAGTAAGGAAGATTCCTTTGACAAAAGTGTTTAGAGTGGATTGGAGGAAGGATAAAGGTAGGTGAATGAGCTATTGCTAAGGGAGAGGTATAGTGGACTTATCTCTTGCTTATTATTAGTATCCAGCACCCAGGACTGTTACACTGAAAGAATTAATGAGTATATTACTTTTTGAATAAGAATAGTATTTTAGGATTTGGACTTTGAGACAATTGAAAATCTTACAATGAGTCTGAGTTTTTAAGCTAATATTTGAAGCCACATTGACCATTTTAAGTTTAAAGTAGTAGTCTCTTCCCTTACTGAATTATTTTCTCCTTCACTCATCCTGCTTATCTGTTTCTATTATTAAATAATTCTGCCAATTAAAAAGATGCAGCTTTGTAAGGGAGTCGGTCACGTGCCACAAATCGGTTAGCCAGGGAAGAGCAGAGCCTGGATTCAAACCCAGAACTTAACAATCAAGAAGCTTTCCTGAGTTCTGATAATCTATCTTAGCAATTTGGAAATAATGTTACTAACAGAGGACGACTGCAAAACAGGTGGGAGAGGTTAAGGGAGAAAGAGGAGCAATGGAGTTGAGTACACACACAGCTGAACACACCAATGGAAAGCAAGGACAATGAAGTTTCCAAAAATGAGCCATTGTCCAGATGTCAGAGGAAGAAAAATTAACTAGAAGCTAAGATTTTGGGGTCCCCTAACACTTTGAAATTGTTAAAGATGCTTTCCAAAAGGAAATATGTAAAAAATGAATTTGAGAAACTATATTTTGAAATATTTTTTAAGTTGACACAAAGAAAAATATGAACTGATAAAATACACAGAAATATTACCAAAAAGTTCTTTAAAGTATATATAATGAAATGTTTCCATATCAACAAAAATTAATTATGGTATTGCCTACCAGAAATGAGCAATTACAGAGGTGGGAATAAAATGAGAAACATGTCAGAGACACCAGATCTTAATAACTGAATTGTGCAGTTATTAAGGAGAACAGCTTAGCGTAAAATCCACATAGTCTGAGAATGAACTTGGAAGAAACAGGGTACAGACAACTATAAATAATTACTTAATTATCAGAAGTTTCCCCAACTTTAAGGAACTGAGGAGGTTATAGCATTCAAGGCAGTGATTGTAGAATTTTTTAAAAAACAATTTTATTATTGATCAAAAATATTTAATGGCTTCTCCAGGGGACAGATGAAGAAATTGACATTTAGAAAGAGACATAAATGTCATAAAGGGCCAACCACAGGAAAAATTCATGCCTTCTCTTTTTGTTCACTTTTTATTTTTACTGGTAGATTTGGAGTGATAATGATTGGGAGTTGGTATATGTACATAACACATCTTAATTCTTATTTCACCCCTTCCTTTCCTTTCCTTTCCTTTCCTTTCCTTTCCTTTCCTTTCCTTTCCTATCTCTTGTTTACCTTCTGTCTTGCAAAAGACATATTTCCCTGTCTTCTTGGATCCAGACTGCCTGCTCTCAGCATTGGCAGCAGCATGTCGGGCTGTCTCTGTAAAACTAGAAGACTAGTTTTATCATTACTTTTGGTAGAATACTGATCCACTTGTCATGAATATGAGGTTTAACTTGAAATACTTCTCTCTTATTAAAAAACATTAATGAATTTAAAGAAAATACAAGAAGATGACATTATTCTATTTTTAGATGATACCAGTTATGTTATTAAAATCCCAAACTATAAGAGCATCAATTCAGATACTGACTTTACTACAACATATACTCATTCTACATATACTATTTTACTTTTTATTAGTATTTATGATTATAATTTCTTGATTTATAATCTTATTCTTGATATTTTGAAGATAATAAACAATTTACCCCTAAAATTCTAGAACCAAGAGAGTTAAGTATGTATTTTTTTCAGTATTAACAATCATTAACAAGCATTATAGATGTTGGATGTAAGGTAATGAATGCTGTGTAATATGGTAAGTTTCTAGGACAAAATGACCAGAATTTTTCCAATTATTGGTGTTTTTTTAACCAGGTTTGTCTAGTCCCTAACATAGCCATGTACTGTAATTTTTTCATTCTCCAGACCCTTCTCTAAGTTTTTGACCTGTTTAAATGTAGTATAGCCTTTGTAATCAGTCCACTAGAAAAAAAAAAGATTATTAATGTCACTCCCAGTAGATGAGTATTAGTCTACCGAAGACTAAGGAAAGCCTTACAGTTATACACTAGAATCTGACCAGAAGACTTGGACTCAGGGATCTTGGCTGACAGACTGACTTCTCTGTTAATTTTGTTTGGCATCACATTTTTTTCATTTTTGATTAGTTTATTCATTTTTTATACTCTTTCAGACACCACTCTCTACCACTCTCTTACTTATGTAGCACCTAAACTCCTCTTTCTCTAGCTCTGTTTCTTTCTGTACCTATCTACTGAGTGACTCTCATCTTTTATACCTAATTAAAAAGGGACGTTGTCTGTTAATATTTTCTTCCCTCTCCACTAGCACTAAATTCCTCTTTTCAGCTGTATTCTTTTAACTTTTTAATGGTTCTACCATCATATACATATTGCCACGTACTTTACTGATTTGGGTATTAACTTTTTGTCACCACAACAGAACACGTGAGGTAATCAGTATATAAATGCCAAAGATTCATTTTGCTTCACAACTTTGGAGCTTTCTGTCCACAACCGGCCCATTGCTTTGGGCAGTGATGAAGCAGCACATCATGGAAAGAGTAGGCAGAAGAGCCAAAGCTCTTGCTATAATGGGCAGGAAGCAAAGCAGAACTAGGAGTGGGCTGGTGTCCCACATTCGGCTTTGAAAGCATACTCTCAATGACCTACACACTTCTCCCTGCTCCTCAGCCCCTAAAGGTCCACATTTCCAACTAACTAGCACAACATTAGAAAGCCAACCTTTAAAGCGTAGGCCTGTGGCAGACACAAAACATGTAAACCATATCAGTTTACTTACCTACTTTCCTCCAAAGAAGTTACACTTTTTTTTAAGGGAAATTTTTTTAAGGGAAAGTTATTTGATCTTAAAGAGGAAAAACTCATTTTGTAGCTGCAAATTCCATCACAGTTCATGGAATTTATATACTCGCAGACCAAATAACAGAAAGATACATAGTTGTTTGGCACAATCGGGAATCACAGGAGCTTTGGTAAGCTAGAAAGTGTGGATTGATTAAATTCCACTTTAATTTTTAACAATCACTGTAGTTCAAATGATTCCAACCATTTTTTTCTCCAAATTTAGCAAATATTTCACAAGGGTCACCCTGTGCTTGCTAAATTAAGAGTAATAGAATATTTTGTTTAATATTTCCTATAGAAAGAACAAAATTCAATAGATAAGTGTTTAGTTATATATTAAGAACTGAACTGTACACCCCAACAATTCATATGTTAAATTTGTAACCCTCAGTACCTCAGGGTGTAACAATATTTGAGAACAGGGTCTATAAATAGGTATTAATTGAAAATGAAGCATTTATGATGAGCCCTAAATCAATATTATTGAGGGCATTATAAGAAGAAAAAATTTAGAAATAAATATCCATGTATAGAGGGAATATAATATGGAGACAACATTCATCTAAAACCCAGACATGCCTGGGATGAATTCTTTCCTCAATATTTGCAGAACAAATTAGCCCTGTGAACACCTGGATTTCAGATTTCTAGCTTGTGAGAATAATATTTCTGTTGTTTTAGCCACTCAGTCCATGGTATTTTGTATATTAGTTACAGCAAAGAATAAAATATTTAATATTTATGAAAGTTTTGAACCTGACTATAAAAGTAAACTTAATGTTTTAGATGCCCATTTAATTGGTTGATACCTACTATTACTGACCCAAAGGACTAGATCATCTGCTATCATAGATGGGAATAGTGAAGCATATTGAGAGGAGTAACAACAACAACAATGAAAAAAGAAATTTAAGAGTTTTTATTACAATCAGACTAGTCTAGAAAGTTAACTATTTTTTTATCAGTGACTCCTAATAAGTGTTAAAAGACAACTAGAGAAAATTGTTACCTGATTTCAATAAGATACATAAAATTAACGAAAAAAGATGATGTAGCCTTTAGGCTACATTCTCTCGAATTGGTTAAATACTCACAAAACAGTTAAGGCTAAGCAATAAAACACATGACTACAGGTGGGTGATGATTAATAGCATTGTACAGGAAGTGTCTTAGAGGCCAAGCTTCTACACAATGTGGTACCTGCTTTTGGTTCATATATAATGCTGAAATTATGCTTCTAAATAAGAGTAGCTGAGTTCAAAATTTATTTTCCATTATTTAATCTTAGTGGGAAATAACAAGACTACTAAACAAAAGAAGAAACTGTTAATGATAAATGGTAGAGCATATTGTAATGATTTTTTGCTAATTCACTGTTAAAAATAGAGCACTTGCACTAATTTTTAAAAGGAGTAACTGATGTGGAAAAATAACTGCAAAATAAAGCAAGATTTCTTTTTTGGGGAAAAAGCAATTGTTAAAACTAGTGAATATGAGCCACTGAAGATCACAGTGTAATACACTATGGAAAAAAGTAACATTCAAGAAGAGAAACACCCTCACAGTAAAGCTAAGTTGCTAGGTATGGTTTTTCGGTATCATAATTGTATTGCAAGAGTAGAGATTGGACTCCAATACCATCACATTGAAAGTTTGGACATAAAAACTAACTAGAATCTCACATTAAATCAGCTACTGTGTAAAGTGTACTTCTCATTTCAGCATGTAAGATCAAGCTTCCCTGTTTAGTCTCCTTCCTTTTCTTGATAAACCTCCATTCATTCCCTTCTGAAAACTTTATAAGCACTTCACAAACAGACTGAAATCTGTTTTATTGTTATATTCCATGAATGAACATCTGGTCTATGAAGAATGAGAGAGGCAACTACTATAGTTTTAGATTCAATCACTTCAAAATTATTTATTGAGACTCTATTATGAACCAGACACAGTTATGGATAGAGGTGAAACCCGTGAAAAATACAATGAGTAAATCATATGCTCCATGGAACCTACTTGCAAGGAAGAAAAATATAGAATGAAAAGAAGAAAGGAGGAAGGATACAGTGGTCAAGGACTAGTACTCTGATAAGTTGCTATGTACAGAAATAGAAACGGTGTGGAAAAGGAAACTATCCAGAGGGAGTTCTGGAGAAGTAGGTTTGGAGAAGGAACATCAAGGTGTTCTGAATACACTAGTTATGAATAGTTAGTAGCTAGATAGGTGAGGATGGCAATAAGCTGTCATCAGGAGTTTGGAATTCAAGAGTGAGATGAAGTCAGATATATAATATTGAGATTGTCAATGTACAGACAATTATATTGGAAAATAACAACTGTAGAAAGTAAAAGCAGTGGAGAAAGGGCTTCTGAACTTTTTCATCTACTAGAAATCAAGTATAGGTGGAGAAGCCAGCAGAAGACCTTAAGGAATGATCAGTAAACTCAGAGAACTACAACAATAGTGCCCCAACACCCAGCAAAGGAGTTTCCACAAGAAAATAAGTCAACGATGAGCTTTGAAAATATTCCTATAAACAAGAAAGGTGGCAAGCAACAGGACCGAGTTGCTGTGTTTAGCAACATGGATATCACTAGTGTGCCTCTAATAGAGTAATCTTAGCTCATTTGTTCTCATCCAGATATGCTTCATCCCATCTGTTTGTTCAATAAAATTTCACTGGGGGGAAGTATTGCTTGTGGATCCTAAAGGGAGATCCATGGGTAAGAATAAATCCATTTACTTTTAGAATTTAAATCATTAGATTACAAAATAACTGAAAATAAAATGCCATGTATTAGGCAGTTTTTCATTCAGTAGGATAGCCTGTTTTTGTATTGCCCATTAAAATGTTCTATTTCTCCCAATCACTTGGTTCTGAGATATACTAATTTTAAAAATCTAAAACTGTGTGAAATTGTTAAAGAAAACAGATTGAGGAACTAAGAGATTTTTTATTAATAATTAGTGTACAATGGATTTATTTAACCGTGATTCAAGATACTTGCTGGGCTTCAAGCCGTGAACACAGCCCAGCCCATTAGGTGATGTCTCCGAGTGGTGGCTCGGCAGAATCTCAGATGAGAGCCTACGGCAGGCAGCAAGGCTGCCGCTTGACTTAGGCTTATTATACTCACAAGTGCTCACACACATTCAGATGTGATGTACATCAGCAAATATTCCCTAAAATAAGTCATAATTATTTTTCAAAATACACATAGCTGATCAAAATAAGACATTTTAGGATTATATTAATGTTTATCAGTTTAAATTATTTAAATTAAAATTAATACTGTATACTTAATGTATAACTATGCAAGTCATTTTAAAAGTACTCAATTTGTTAAATAAATATTTTATATATTTATTTATTGTAAGTGTATAGCAAATAAGTGTATTATAAATATATTAACTGTTTAAAAAATCAGACTGGATGAAGTAACATAAAAAGAACTTTAACTTAGCAATTTAACAAAGACAAGAAATGCTCATAAAAATAAGATTGAC